>OY992883.1:35202386-35279886 GCA_963921405.1 Cepaea hortensis
GTTGTTCAGAAATCAATGGCAAACTGTTGAACGTAAACTTGCCAAGAAATCACAAATAACATAGACATGTTGGAGTTGACTGCGACCTCCTGTAAAAGGACATGCAACTAACTTTAACCTTGAAAAGACATGCGCTGAAATTGTAGCCTACAGGTTATTTGTGTACTGTATTGCTGTCTTTCCTCTTGTTCGATTGTTCGTCTTTCACTCCTTGCATAGAACAAATGAAAAACTGTCGGTTTGGCATCAACCATCATCAGCATGTGCCACATTCTTTGCAGAACAAACATAAACAACATACCCCGAAGAGGAACCTGATATGTGATTCTGATAGGGCCAACACATTTTCTAGGCCTGAACCCATGCAGGACTAGATGGCCAGTCTGATCCACTGTTACAGGACGATGAGCACTGGCATTGAATCCTTGTCCTACTCCGCTCAAGTCATTAAAGTAGCGGCTGTACGTAATATCGCTCTAATCACAGCCTGCAGGAAAGGCTCTCAGTTCCTTCGCCAGTTCCCTTATCTCAATTATGTTCATGCCCAGGAGACTGAGTGTCAGCCAGATCCTCTAGTTCAGTGGTTCTCAACCGGTGGGGAATATCTCCCCCCAGGGGGGAATTTTAGGGTTTCCGGGGGGGGGGGGGGGAATTAAGATTATTTCAAGATCGCGTTAATACAAGAACCGATTACTTGATATTGTTTTTACCTTCATACTTTATGGTTCTGTACGTGTCACCCTTCTGAAATTCATTTTATAACGTAAGTAGACCCGCAAATCACGTTTTATGTAGATGTCTAGACTTGCTTTAGTATGTGCTATTAAATTTAGCTTCCATTATTGCGTATACTGTGTAGGGGGTGGGGAAATTTTAGGGTTTCCAGGAAAGGGGGGGGGGGGGTAATTAAGATTATTTCAAGATCGCGTTAATACAAGAACCGATTACTTGATATTGTTTTTCCCTTCATAATTTATGGTTCTGTATGTGTCACCCTTCTGTGTTGTGTTTCGAACCTAGGTATACGGAATTACGAATCGCGTTCGTGACACCTTTGCCACGGTGTATTGATTAGTCTACTGTTTACTTGCTAATAAACGTATGTGTTAGTTAGTCAGCAGATCTTCTTCATTGCTCAATCAACTATTTATCAATAATTGCTCAGATCCCTACCTCCGTATCTCCCTCAGTACTGGAGAAACAAGTTCTGTGTTGGTGGACTGCTCTTCTTTGGCTTCCCGCAGGGCGCTCTAGTCCAGCTTGACGCCGTTTGACTCGATGTTTTTGCAGTCTGGTCAGAGTTATAGAGTCGCATCCATCCATTGAGTCATTTACTTATACTGCCTCCCCGAGGGCGATCAGAATATCAGCCTGATCCATTGCTCATCCGCTACTTACGGCAGTCATGCTCGCAAGCGTATTTGCTTTTTCATTTCCTCTGACATGAGCGGGTCCTGGCACAAAAATGACACAGATATTAGTCAGTCTTGACCTTTTCATAGATTCAAGCCATTGCCTTCAGCCCCAGCCTTTCTCGATCCTCCTAAGCATACGTATTTGTAAATATCTTAAAACCGAGTTGAAGTAATTTTTGTTGACATTACAACCAATTCCATGTTGATGTTTAAATTCCTCTTCACTATACAATAGTTTATACCCATATTCTCTTGTTGTTTTACCTAATCCAGTCATCTGACTTCAGCTAGTTCCATGATATGACACGAGTATCTAGTAAGCTCATTTTTAACACACTGATTTCTCCAAATGTATAAACGTGGCTCATGTGTTGTTTCGGTACAATACTTACAGTGAGTTGTTCTGGATTGCCTTCATTTTTATAGACCCGCACGTGGTATAAGATGGGTGTGTGCTTCTCATAAGAATAGTGAATGCAGGCTTTCGTATTTTTGTCTGCACACAACAAGATGGTGGCTTCACTGGCTGTAACTTGTACGGGTTCATTCAGAGTCGGTGGTCCTGGTACAACTGTAAGTTAAATAAATAGTCAGACAGACAGACAGACAGACAGACAGACAGACAGACAGACAGACAGACAGACAGACAGACAGACGCAGAGATAGTCAGACACACAGACAAACGAACGGACAGGCAGTTAAACAGACAGACAGACAAACAGACAGACGCAGAGATAGTCAGACACACAGACAAACGAACGGACAGGCAGTTAAACAGACAGACAGACAAACAGACAGACACAGAGATAGTCAGACACACAGACAAACGAACGGACAGGCAGTTAAACAGACAGACAGACAAACAGACAGACACAGAGATAGTCAGACACACAGACAAATAAACGGACAGGCAGTTAAACAGACAGACAGACAGACAGACAGACAGACAGACAGACAGATAGACAGGCAGGCAGGCAGGCAGGCAGGCAGGCAGGCAGGTAGATAGGTAGGTAGGTAGGTAGAAACAGACGGAACTAAGGAACGAATGTACGAACACACGTGTTTTTTCAATGGTTTAAGAATTGGGTACGCAGGCCCGTCTGACATTCTGTCCTTCTTCTCTCTTTTCTCTTATACGTTGTTTAATTCATACATCACTTATAAAGCTAATTTTAGACAACAACAAAATTATATGTATTAAAACGCATGGAAAAAAAATCGATAATATATGACTCACTAAGGCCGTCTCCGTGGCGATGGCGTTGTGAAGGCGATTCGTAATGCCGCTTACCCGCGTTCGAATCATAGCGTCGATCGATTTGGCAGCAGACTGTGTCGCGCTGGTTTTAACATGTTGGTATGGGAGCCGATCGTCCAGAAAGCAATGGCAAACTACTGAACGTAAAAACTTGCCAAGACATCAAAAACGGCAGTAAAATGCTAATGCTGAATGCAATGTCCTGTAAAGGATATGCAACTTAAAAAAGGCAATTTTTAACATGGCTATTATTCATACCTAAGGAAGGTGTAACGTACCATATATATTCTTCTTCTTCTTTCGTTCGCTTGAAATATGTCTATAACTGCAATGTTGTCTCTTGTATGAATCTAAGTCTTTTTTAGTTCACTCAGCGGTCCATAGAGTTTATCTTCCACTGTTGTCTCTCTAGGCCAGAAGGTATACCTGGGTATGTTGTAGTTTGGACAGTCTTGGAGTATGTGCTCTGCTGTCTGCGACGCCAAACCACATGTGCACATGGCTGAGTCACCAATCTTGAATTTTGTATACATGTGGTTGCGTAATCTATTGTATCCTGTTCTGAGGCGCAGAATAATGTCTTGTTCTGGTCTGTCCATAACGTGGTAGTCGTCGTGAGCAGGTTTTGGTGGCCTTTTAACTGATTTGATCATTCTTTTCTTTTGGTAGTATGCAACGGGCATATCAGGCTGTTCTTCTTTTGCTCCTTCCTTTGCCAGTTGATTAGCTCTGTCGTTTCCGGTTGCTCCACAATGGGATAGTATCCACTCTATGGTGACCTTATGCTGACTGCTAAGTTCAGAAAGTAGTGTCCTTAGTACTGACAATTTCCCAGACAGGAGCGCCTTGAGTACTGATTTTGCATCTGTCAACAGCACCACAGGTTGTGTACCGTGGTTGGTATTTAGTAATTTCTCTGTTGCTATCTTTATTGCCTCAATTCAGCATCATAGTTATGGCAGTACTTTCCTGTTGGAACTCTGGCCGTGTCCCTAGTTTCATTTGGGTATTCTATGTACACTCCCTCTCCTCCATTTCCATACCATACATATAGGAATGTTTATTATAATATTTGTCGTTTGAGATAATTTGTATTATATTCTCTCTCCCCCCCCCCCCTAGACAGGTAGGTATGTAGACAGACAGAAAGACAGACAGACAGACAGACAGACAGACAGGCAGGCAGGCAGGCAGGCATGCAGGCAGGCAGGCAGACAGATAGTTTGGAAATGAAGGATATGTGTATCTGGTATGTGAAGAGCTACCTACTGTTGTCAAGGATGGAGAAACGTCTACTCGTGGACACTGTCTGATTTGGATGTCTGTTTCCGGTAACGGTAACATTAATATTAGTGTTTCTAGGAAGACTGTATGGGCTGGTAGCTGAGTAAGAATACTGGCAGACACATTCTCTTTCATGTGGCTTGCACATTGTCCCACTTGAGGTGTTCTTGGAGTAGATTCCGCTGCACCTTTCTCCGGAGTCCTCTTGGCTGAAATTGTCAAAAGTATATTTGCGTATATTTCAATTTGCTGGATTTGTTTCATTGTTTTTTTTAATGCTGTGTGAATTCTGCAGTAGACGCCAGACATGATGCAGCGAAATATGCCAGATAACAGACTGTGCAATCTAGTAATTGTGTTTTCGTTATTCAAATAAATTATCCGTTAAAGCTGGAAGAATCTAATGATTGGCATTAAGCAGAGAGGAGGAGAAATAAGACAAGCATGTGGTGTCAGATGTTATTGACACGTAAATTGATAGATAATTTAAATAAAGACAAGTATCGATAACAGGTACATTAAAACTCTTAGTTGCATATCCTTTATAGGATGCCGCATTTGTTGCTGTTGCGATCTCTTGGCAAGTTTACGTTCAGTAGTTTGCCATTGCTGTCTGAACGACCGGCACCAACACCATTTCGTAAAGAAACCAACGCAAGGCGTCCTGCTGCCAAATCGTCCGCAGCTGTGTTTCGAACGCGGGTATACAGATTGCGAACTGCGCCCGTAATTACTTCGCCACGGAGCCGATAACAGGTATATAGAAACAGTGGTTATCAACCTTTTTTGGTCGGTGCACCCTTTTACGATATTTTCAGAACGTCATCCCCCCGACCCCCTTTCCGTACTTCCTCCGTATAACCCCCCCCCCCCCACCCCAACCCCTCCGCCGTTACACAGTATACATAAAATGGAAGCTAAATTTAATAACACATAATAAAACAAGTCTAGATGTTTACATAAAACGTGATTTGCGGGTCTACTTACGCTATAAAACGAATATCATAAGGGCGAAAAGTACAGAACCGGAAAGTGCGGAGGGAAAAACAGTATCAAGTAATTGGTTCTTGTATTAAGGCGATTTTGAAATAATCTTAATCCCCCCTCCCTCATAGAAACCGTAAAATTCCCCCCTGGGGTGGGGTGGGGGGGGGGGATTCCCCAGCGGTTGAGAACCACTGTTGTAAATCATATCACGAACCTCTATTCAGAATTTAAATGAGAATAACATGGAAATTAAATATTACAATTAGTGAATCGCAGTATGTGCATGTGAAAGGGAACGGAGCATTTGATTCAATTTAACATTTCGAACAAAAAACAAACAAGACACAGGAAGACCTATACAAATACTGAATGTCCTTTATAGAACTTTGTGATCAACCCACGTTGATTTTATAAGTAGTTTTACGTTCTGTAGTTTGCCATTGCTCTCTAAACGAGAAGGCAACGCATTAGTGTAATATTATCCGAGGGTAGTGATTGAATCTAATCCTCGCCATTAACGCAACGGAAGTTTAAGAGCTAGCTCTCTTATACCTAAGGCGTCGTCGACTTCTGAAAGACATATACTGGCGCTTAATAGATTACAGCAAAGCATTTGGCAATAACAACTGGGGAAAAAAATTATGGAATGGGACATAGAACAACACAAATTAGATTTTTATGAGCATGCCTATTTCCATTTCAACATACGCCTGTGAGGCCTGGACACTTACTAAACAAGCTGAAAAGCGCATAAATGTCTGTGAATATACATGTTATAGACGAGTTCTAAGAATATCTTGCAAACAGAAATTAAACGCATCCATTCAACGCGTGCTGAATATTGAAGAAGGTTGGCTACTAAAGACGATAAAACAAAGACAATTGAAATAGTTGGTCATTGTAAATATCATGAAAATTTGGATAGAACAATAATGAAGATGGGTGCAAGATGTGGCAAATGATCTCCAGATGAGTGTACGGACGCGGGACATCTTGCTTATGACCGAGAAGTTTTCCGGAAAATTGTTATGGGAGCGAGGTTCTGCAAAGGACATGCAATTGAATGAATGAATTCGGCAATGTGCAGATTGACGACATGATCATGAAGTAGTTTCACCAAGAAAGATCGGATTATCATTTGTTTTATTTATTCTCATTATCTGTGTCGTTCTCCTATGCATTTGTAAACCTAATTTATGTGACCCCACATTCACCATATTTAACTTATCATGCATCTGATTTCTTGCCTAAGACAGGAGAACACATTCCGATGAACTATTACAACAGCTTTGATGATACAACACAGAATGCTCACTATTATCACCTGTCACCAGTTTCGTACCACTCTGTCGTAGCCACAGTATAATTGACGGGGTCGTCCTGTAGAACACCTCGGTCAAAGGTTATAATCATCGTTTTGTCGTAGGTACAAACAAACTTGGTTATGTTGATGGCTTGCAGCTTGTCTGAAACGAGATTGCGAGGACATGAGCAGGGTGATATCTTTAACACTTAGAATACCAGTTAAAAAGTGAAGACCCATTTCTTTAACACTTAGAATACCAGTTAAAAAGTGAAGATCCATTTCTTTAACACTTAGAACACTAGTTAAAAAAGTGAAGACCCATTTCTTTAACATTTAGAATACCAGTTAAAAGTGAAGACCCATTTCTTTAACACTTAGAATACCAGTTAAAATGTGAAGACCCATTTCTTTAACACTTAGAATACCAGTTAAAAAGTGAAGACACATTTCTTTAACACTTAGAATACCAGTTAAAAAGTGAAGACCCATTTCTTTAACACTTAGAATACCAGTTAAAATGTGAAGACCCATTTCTTTAACACTTAGAATACCAGTTAAAATGTGAAGACCCATTTCCCTACTCCTTAAGCATATTGGGAATATGTTAAGTAAGTAAAGAACACTTTTTCACCCCCGAAGGCTCACTGGACATATGGGGCTAGACCCATACCTTTCTACACCAGTCCACTCTCGGTGGGTGGTGTGATCAGTATCACGCCGATCTCATTTACGTCCCAAGATAGAACCCATGACCAGCGGGTCGGCTGGCGAGCGTCTAGCCACAACACTACCTCGGCTTCCTTGGGAATAACGTTCTGCCTTATTTTTTAAATAGACTTATTGACAATCGGTGGATAATGTATTCAATGTCAAACCGGAAACATTTACTTCCCGGAACATTTTCTGATGCCCATGGTAGGCTTGGATTGACCTTGGAGTTCAGGTCTGAAAAATTAAACTGTCTCATTGGGAATGCCGCACTGGATGAAAACGACTACTGATAGGCTAACAATAGTTTCCCTTGGTGGCGATCGGAACCAGGGATAATTGTATTCTAATGTTACTGGAAAGTGAAAGTACAGAGCTATTTCAGGGTATTTTAAGCCAGGTCGCTGGGTCAATCGGATGTGATTGTTTTCGAATTCCTATGTATCTAAGCTTGTAATATCTCCTCTGTCGAATATCTTCTCTGAAATATATTTCTTTGTGTTATCTTTGTGTTCATTTAATGTATATTATTATTTCATTGGCGTAAGGTGATTTTAGCACATTGGTCACATGTGCCCAACGCCGTGATGGTCACATGGTGATCCTCCACCATGTCTTCAATCTCGCCATGTTCAAGGTGTCGCCAATGTCCTGTGCCCAACGCTGTGACTATTCTCCCAGGCACATACCTTCTTCCACTGTCCTTTCTGAACCAGCGTGACATTAATCTGGCTAACCTTAGCAGTGGTTACGTCGCCTGCCTCACTGTCCGAAGTTTGTGGGTTCGATTCTGACCTGCGTCTTTGATTCACGAGTGCAATTTACCCGGAGATTCTTTGGGGTCGTCGCTGGAGCTAAATAGACCGAGCCATGTGAGATAAAACTCCGTGAAAAGAAGTCGATCCTCTTTTTCCATTTAAAATCCATTTCTGGCTAACGTATTTCAGTTTTGTAGACAAATGCAGCGTTTTTCTTCTTCTGGGTCCACGGTATTCTATGAACTTGTTTGTAGCATTAAATTTCACATGTCTCGATTTTCTTCATTAGTGATTACGAAAAAGACCAAGACGCACATACACATGCTGTCATTAGAAAAATTTATTATCTTTAGACTTACTTTAATGTGTTGGCTGGTATTGTGACATCCTAAAGTCAGGTCTCAGTCAGATATGACTGAGCAACCGTATAACAGTAGACGGTACTACCTGTTTTCTGTTAGCTCCGAATGTTGGGCAGCGCTCACCAAACCCGATATCCTACACTGTTCCAACTGCTTCGGGCGGAGGAGCGCAACTAGGAGGGTACAAGTCTTATCCTAGTGCGAGGAAATGCAACCTAAAGACTAATTGCCATAATATGGCAGACAAAGCCTTAAGCCTTGTTCGGAAAGTGATGGAAGTTCCGACAGGCGGACAGTTAGAGCATTGCTTTGCTGATCCAGCAGCTTCTGCAGCTTATCTTATTTCAGACGTATTGGTGTTACCTTTCCTCTGAAGTAAACTAGTCAGGCCGAGAGAGGGATCTTGCTGCATGGGCAACACATGGTCTGTAGATTCAGCCCAGACTTTGTGCTATAGAGAGGTATAATTCCATTTTACAGCTATCGTCTTTCAAGACGCCAAGGTGCTAGTCAATTGTGGCATCCTAATACAGTACCTCCCCACAAGGGACTTAGTCCGGGACCAGTATATTGTTACATTCGTTACATCTGTTACATCTACTACACTACAGGAATTAACAATCATTCTTACCAATGATGAGTATATTTTGACTGTCGTATAATACATTCTTCACAAGGCATCGGTAAAATCCTTGATCCTGTTTGGATGCATTTACAACGTCGACACGCACTAAGCATTTATCTACCCTTGTCACCGTGTGGGTCGATTGTACTTCCTTTGAACCCAAGTATGCCAAAGTAAAGTCGCCTGTCACCGTGGCGTTGCTGCAGAGTTTTGGTCCTAGCCGGCAGCAAAGAGAGAAGTTGGAGCCGACAATGAAGAAGTAGTATTGGCTTGTGCTGTTCGAACAAACGGACATTTCTGGAAGAAAACAAGTGTGTCATTAGTGAGTTGTCTTGCTTTAGTCAATCATTATTTTCTGGCTTTAGACAATCACCATTGTCTTGCTTTAGTTAATCAGCATTACCTGGATTTAGACAATCACCACTGTCTGGCTTTAGACAATCACCATTGCCTTGCTTTAGTTAATCAGCATTACCTGGATTTAGACAATCACCACTGTCTGGCTTTAGACAATCACCATTGCCTTGCTTTAGTTAATCAGCATTACCTGCATTTAGACAATCACCACTGTCTTACTTTATTCAATCATCATTGTCTGGCTTTAGTCAATCATCATTGTCTTGCTTTAGTCAATCAGCATTGTCTGGCTTTGGACAATCATCATTGCCTTGCTTTATTAAATCATCATTTTCTTGCTTTGGTCAATTGATTGACTTTAGACAATCACCATTGTCTGGCTTTAATCAATCATCATTGTGTGGCTTTAGGTAATCATACTTATCTTGCTTTAGACAATCACCCTAGTCTAGTTAGCTAGTTAGCGACTAACTAACTAGACAATCACCATTGTCTGGCTTTAGATAATCATCATTGTCTTGCTTTAGCCAATCAGCAATGTCTGGATTTAGACAATCATCATTGCATTGCTTTAGCCAATCACAATTGTTATGGCTTTAGACAATCACCATTGTCTGGCTTTAGCCAATCACCATAGTCTTGCTAAAGAAGAGCTGGCAATTCTATCTGTGGACAGACAGGTTACTTAAACTAGGGACTCTCAGTGGTGAAGCAGTTACGCCGCCTGTCTCGCGCTCCAAAGGTTGTGGGTTCGATTCTGGGCCAAGTCGTTCCGTTTTCGAGTGAAATTTCTTGGAGACTTCGGTGGTGGTCGCAGGAGCTGCGGAGTTCGTCCTTTGTGTGACGCTTTCAGCAGGCCACTCTGCGGAAAGAGACCGAGTCATATGGGATAACAAATCGTGCAATGAAGCCAATTCTCTTGCCTTTAAAACAACAACTGTAACAAGTAAACAAGTCAAACGACAGGGTTCGAACGTCTTTCCTCTAGACTTTTAAAGAACGTGACACTTCCCTATATACGGTTATGCTTTTAAGTCGGATAGATTTTCATGTTCATCTCAAGTTTGAGTTAAACATCTCCTCGCGGGTGTGTTTACTGAACTATATTAAACATACTGCATGTTTTTTGCAAGACGTTACCATCAACCTCATGTTGTTTTACTAGACAATTATACGTTTAGTAGTTTGCCATTGCTTTCTGAACGAGAAGCCAACGTTGAAGTCCAACTTAATGCTGGTGTAGGCTTGAACGTCATTTTTCGTCATCAGCGTATGGTAAGTTTAAGAGCAAGCGCTCGTGCTCTTTCTGCCACGTCAACAACTACATACCTGTACTACTAAACCAAAAGAGAAGGAGCAATTACATTTCACACAATAAACCTCATAGAATAAGTCACCAAAACAAATCTACTAAGAATTATGGTAAGAAGAACTAGAATGAAAATAACGATTGAAATAAGGGAAAAACAGTGTGGATTTGTAGAATGGAACTACATGTTATGAACACAAATAGATATATCAACGGATACACAGAAAGGTATATTTGTATTTCAAAGATTTTACGAAGGAATTTGATAATATGAAACATGACGAAGTGACAAACATGTAGGAAGATTCAAAATTAATTATAAAGTTCTCAGAATAATATTATTTTTTTAAACACAATCGACTGTAAGCAAATAGCAGGATAGAAAATGTCAAATGAATTGGGCAATTATGAACAGATGAAGCCACGAGTAAAACAAGGATATGTCATTACATCAGATCTCTTCTCTCTGTATGGCAATATAGTAATGAGAGAGGTCACAGAGTGGTCAGAATAACGAGTATAGAGGTTATAATATAAACAATATACGCTATTCAGATGCCACAGTATTAATAGCTGACATCGAATGCGATCTACAAGTGTTGAAAAATATAGTAATAGCGAGTGCAAAACAAGTCTTGTTGAATATTATTTTTTTAAATTGACTGGCACCTTGCCGTCTTGACAGACGATAGTTTGTAAAATGGGGTTATCTCTCCATAACACAAAGCCTGGGCTGAATTTAGAGACCATGTGTTGCCCATGAAGCATGATCCCTCTCTCGGTCTGTCTAATTTACTCCAGAGGAAAGGTGACACCAATACGTCTGGAACAAGACGTATGCAGAAGCTGCCGGATCAGCAAAACAATGCTCTAACTGTCCGCCGGTTGGAGCTTCGATCATAGACCAGTTACTAACCAAGGATTAGGGTCTGGTCTGCCCTGTCATGACATTTAGTCTTTAGGTTGCATTTCCTCACACCAGGATAAGATTTGTACTCTCCCTATTGCGCTATTCCGCCCGAAGCCGTTGGCACAATGTGGGGTGCCGGATTTAGTCAGCGCCGCCCAACATTCGGCGCTAACAGAAGCAGGTAGTACCGTCTACTGTCATACGGTAGCTCAGTCATAATTATAAACAAATAAAATAACAGCCACAATAGTGATATCAAAGGGAAAAATGCCTCTGAAATTGGAGTGGGTTCGCCTGATGGCGAGCGACACTAGCAATAGGGAGGATAATTCTCACCCAAATATCAGTCCAGTGCACTAGAAGTAATAGCACGTGTGGACTACGCTTGAGTGCAAAGCTAGCGAGAGCAAGAAAATATGCAATCATATTGTGGTCTAAAATAGAAGGGAAAATATGCAATCATATTGTGGTCTAAAATAGAAGGGAAAATATGTAATCATATTGTGGTCTAAAATAAACGAACATAAAGGAAAATAAAGTTGATTTGATTTGATTTTTGATTTGAACAAAATGCAATCATATTTTGGTCTAAAATAGAAGGGAAAATATGCAATCATATTGTGGTATAAACAAGAAGGAGAAATGATTAACTTTGCATTGAAAAATATGGGGATTACTAACAATAGATGGAAAATGCGTGAATGATTAAAAGCAGAATAGACAAAACAAATGCTGCATTTCAGAGAGTGAAAAATATCTTATGCAGTGACTTTGAATATCAGAAAGAGAGCACTGACATGATGTAAAGATCTCGTTCTGCTGAATGGCAATGATTCATTAATAGTGAACGAACATAGTATAAACAGGTTGGCA
Source organism: Cepaea hortensis (assembly GCA_963921405.1). Lineage (NCBI taxonomy): Eukaryota > Metazoa > Mollusca > Gastropoda > Stylommatophora > Helicidae > Cepaea > Cepaea hortensis. The sequence continues at coordinate 35,214,539 of OY992883.1, forward strand.
GCAAAGGTGCTGAGGTTTCTGCCATTTTGTTACCATTACCAGGGAATGGCAGAGCAGATAAAATCTATTGTCTGGAATAGGTTGATGGATGTAGAACGTAATACAAGAATGCAAATACTACGATTGGCATCTTGGCGTCTTGTCAGACGATAGTTTGATACATTGTGCTTCGACCAAGGCATACTAACTATAATCCATGGCGGGGACCAAAGATGGAGTTAAATCTCTCCATAGCGCAAAGCCTGAGTTGTATTGTAGAGACCATGTGTTGCCCATGCAGCACGATACCTACCTCAGCCTGCCTAGTTTACTCCAGAGGAAAGGTAACACCTCTACATCTGGAACAAGACAAGCTGCAGAAGCTGCCGGATCAGCAAAGCAATGCTCTAACTGTCTGTCTGTCGGAGCTTCGATCCTAGACCAGCTGCCAACCAAGGCTTAGGGCCTGGCCTGCCCTGCCGTAACATTTTGTCTTTAGATTGCATTTCCTCGCACCAGGATAAGGCTTGTACCCTCCCAATTGTGCTCTTCCGCCCGAAGCCGTTGGCACAATGTGGGGTGTCGGGTGTGTGTAAGAGTCGTCCAACATTCGGCGCTAACAGAAGCAGTTAGTACCGTCTACTATCATACGGTAGCTCAGTCATATCTGACTAAGACCTAACACAGACCACTTTTTCTCCAGAGGTAAGGTTAACACCTTTACATCTAGAATAAGACAAGCTGTGGAAGCTGCCGGATTAGCAAAGCAACGCTCTAATTGTCCATCTGTCTGAGATTCGATCCTAGCTGCCGACCAAGGCTTATGTCCCGGTCAGCCCTGCCATAACATTTAGTCTTTAGGTTTCATTTCCTCGCACTAGGATAAGACATTGTACAATCACATGGAATGGCACTAGTCAGTGCCACTCATCGAGCGCTGTATTGCCATTATTCCTTCCCACGACTCTTGACGGCAAATGTTTAAGAAGATGATGATGATGACTCTTTACATTTACTGGTTGCTCTTTAGCGGCCTAAATATTGACTCTTCGGCCTGTATGAGTTACATAAAAACGACAGATTTCACATTGTAAGTCGAGTTACAATCCTCTGGTTGTTCCAGGCCTCCAGAGCCAGATTAAGACCTTTTGACTTCTTAAAGACTGGAACGCGAAATAGGAGTATTGCATATCAGAGGAGGTGTAAGGTGTTCCCTTCCCTCCGCTAGCATACGGTCGCACCCTTGAGTAAAGTGGAGTACCAGTTCAGACCTGGTCTAGAGTAACGTGAAAGCTGTATCAGGTAGTGGGTGGAGCCGGGGAGCAGACGAAAGATAGTTGTTGGGTATAGTCTAAATATGAACAGCATCTGCAACAGTTAGTAGATACGGTTATTGTACACAATAAATAAGTAGTTTTAGAAATAAATTGTAAGAAGTTAGAGATTATGGTCGTCCATACGGAAAAATAAAACCCACAGTGTAATATAAGGATAAATCGGAACATTCTTAAACAAGTGTATCGGTACAACTATTTAGGAACAGTCATAAAATCTTATGGCAGATACCTTGAGGAGATTAGAACAAGAATCGCCATGGCAAAGGTAGCCTTTTGCAAAATATAAAACATACTGACTAATAAAATAATGTTAATTGCAACGAGAAAAACAGTTGAAATGTTACATAGAACCTGTACTTTTGTCTGGTTGTGAAACCTGCTCAGGCAACGGAAATGTGGTTTCTCAGGAAAATGCAAAAAAAAAAAAAAAAAAAAATACCATGGACAGACAGGAAAAACCAATGAGCAAGTCCCACAAGAGGCAAATGAAAACTGCATAATGATTAGAGAAATTAGACGTAGACAGTTACATTTTCTTGTGTACGTTATGAGAAGAAATACACTAGATAACTTGGTGATAACTGACAAGATTGAGGGGGAAAAGAACAAATGGAAGGGAAAGAAGTAAATATATGGATGGCTTGAACACATGACATGATCGGAACAAGAAGACAGAGCTGATCCACGACTCTGGTGATCGTGTAAAATGGCGAAAAATGACCGCCCACGCTTACCCTCATGGCACATGATGATGATAATGATCTCAAATTTTACGACGGTAAACAGAGGCCCTTTATATAGAGGCAACGGCTACGACCATCAACCAGTATGGTCACTTGTGTGTGTGTGTGTTCGCATATCCTTTACAGGACATCGCTGTCAACATCAGCATCTTTCAGCTGATTGTTGATTTCTTGGCAAGATTACGCTCAGTAGTTCGCCATTGCTTTCTGAGCGGCCGGCTCACATACCCCGTAAGTCACAACGCGGCGAGAACCGCTACCGATTCTCGCGCAAGTTACGTTCGTCACGTGGAAATACGGGGTTACGGAGAAACTCGCTAACACCTAGGCCAGGGAGACCGGCAGTATGGTCACTACCAATAAGAAAAACAATGGCACATGACCTTATTTACAGATATCTAGAACATCATGTCTAATCAGTTCACATAAAATCAGATACACTGCGTAAATGTGTGCCCCGTAGGCGCATACTCGCTCGGCAGCGACAGTCACGTGAATCTAGGCCGTCTGCATGTGCCTTGAGTGGATACGAATCTTCTTCTTATAGTCCATGCCGTGTGGCGTTGGTGATTATGTCTGTCCATAACCCTCTGTTTCCTGTGCAGGCAACCATTTCCGATACTGATGCTTCTCCGCGTCGTGATGCCAAACTGTCCAGCATCTTCTGTCTTTGTCTCTTCCCCCTACCCCCACTGCTTTTTCTTCTTTATGTACTGGTGACCGGGTGAACTTACGAATCATAATCGCCCACGATATTCGTCATGGCGGACGACTACGATTATGAAAGATTCAACAGATTTTGATCTCTCTCTATCTCTCCCCCCCCCCCCCCTCTATCTCTCTCCCTTCACACACACACACAAACAAACAAACAAACACACACACACACGTATATATATATATATATATATATATATATATATATATATATATATATATATATGTATGTGTGTGTGTGTGTGTGTGTGTGTGTGTGTGATGTCATCATCGTCATGTGCCATGCCGTTAAGCGTTTAAGTCATGCTTTGCCATCTAACTCAATCACTAGAGTCATGGATCAGCTCAGTGTTCTTGTCTTGACCATACACAGTGTGGACATCTAGTTATTTACGTTTCTGCCCTCCCCTTGTTCTCTGCCCCTCGATCTTGCCAGTTGTCACCAAGTTCTCCAATTTATTTCTTCTCGTAACGTGACCCAAAAAAAAAAATGTCTCTCTACGTCTAATTTATCTAATCAGTTTACTTGGATATACCATGCGCCATTCTGATAAGACTCTCTCTTACTCTTTTTCCTTCAATTTTGCCAATTGTCACTTAGTTTTCAAGTGTTATTTTCTCCTCACAATCTGACCAAATATCTTGAGTGTCTGCGTCTAATTTCTCTAATCAATTGGCGGTTTTCATTTGTTTTTGTGTCCTTCTGATGTTTTCATTTCATTTCTCCCCAAACCCAACCAGGTTTTCATAGCCAGTAGATGTTTATCAGTTTGTCTGCTAGTCGTCTGTGCATACAACAGCATACGTTCTATACAGTACTTCAACAGTCTTATTTCACTGCAATTTATATCTCTTTATTCTTGAGTACGTTTTCCTTCTTGCAAAAGGCACCCTTGTCATGGCGGTTCTAGCTCTGACCTCTTATCTGCAAGGAACGCTCCCTCAGTTATGTGTGTTACAAGATAGTTGTACTGATTCACCTGTTTAAGCATTTTTCGATGTACTTGGATGTTACATTGTGATACATTTTTCTTCTATGTGATGACCATAATTACTGCTTCTTACAATTTAAATTTAACCCTAGTTTCTCACTTTCTATAATAACCGCATCTACCGAATGCTGCAGAATCTGTACATTGTCTGATCAATACTATAGCATAAATATCTTCTTGTGTTAATTTATGTCCTTCTATAGCTATTCCTCTCATATCTTCTAAATTACTCTTACTGTTTTCATTCACTGTTTAAAAAGTTGCATGTCCTCTGCAATATGTAGCAATAACACCCATCCCTATTGGCTGTTGTTGCTCTCTGTCTGTCTGTCTGTCTGTCTGTCGGTCTGTCTGTCTGTCTCTGTCTGTCTGTCTGTCTGCCTGTGTGTGTGTATGTGTGTGTGTGTGTGTGTGTGTGTGTGTGTGTGTGTGTGTGTGTGATATTTACTAGGCTCTGTGTCGAAGGTGTTAAGAATGTAATTCGAAATCTCGCATACCGTGTCGTGTCCTCCTTTAAAGTGTCGTCCCTGGAGTGAGGAGATCCGACACCCACATTATAATATATTTTTTTTTCCTTCTCAATATTCTGGAGAATCCACCAGCTTCCGTCCAACACACTCCATCAGCCTATGGACACCTCTTCCTATCACTCTCACACTGTCGTACTATGCCCCCTTCTCATACTTCCCCAACGCAACATACTCAACAACTCTTGCTTCTAGAAATTAATAAAGAGTAATTTATTAAAATAAAAGTGTAACGTATATGAGACGTGTATGTGAAGAAAATGTGTGACGTGTTCTATAAAGTGTGTAGACTCTGACTCTCAGACAGCAACCCAGTCAGCTGATCCCAGCAAAGATAGACCACAGCACGTTACGTCAGAACATGTACTTCTCACCCGTTGCCGAAACCATCTTGCCGGATACTGCTTTGCCTCTGTAGACCTCTGGTAATCCAATTTCATGAACATCCGAAATAGACACCGGTGGTATTAACAGTTAATCATGGACCGGTTGCACTCTACACAATGTCCGTTCCTAACGTTCCTTAACAAACTGCACAAGTCTTTTGTAGTGTGTACGCAGTTAGTTAGTTAGTTAGTTAGTCGACAGATCATCCTCGTTGCACATCGAACCATTCAGTCCATAAGTGCTAATTTCTAATGTTAATTGTTGCTGTACTAACACTAGGTACTCTTAGCCGGTTCTCGGTTCGTTACTACTGTATGATGCTGTGTGGTGCATCAGTATGCATCACTCTCTTTGATGAATCAATTTCCTTCTAGCGTAAGTTACGTTTCTGTATGCAACTTTATTGACTCTTGAACTGGTGTTCTTCAGAATGGGTTTTTTAATTCTTTCCCAAAACTTGTAGAGTTTCCTTGAATCTGGTAGGGAACCTAGGATAGAAACAACACATCTGGTGATAGTACTAGTCACTGATCCTTTCGGCTGAGTGTAAGCCTATCACCTTGCTTAATGATCTTTAGCTAACTAGAATTAGTCATAGAGCAGATTAGCTACCCACCTAGAGCCGAATCAGGCTATGACAAAGAAAAAATCAGCAAACAGAATGCGGAACCCCGCCCACCAGGGACACCTACGGGAAGATCCCAGTTATCCCTCATTACTCAATTCTCAACTAGTAAAGCTTATCAACACTTCACTAATCTATTCTTAACTAGCAGAGTTAATATCACTATTCTACTCTAACTAGTTTCCACTAACAGTGCTAATCATCACACTATAGTTTAACAAGGCTACAGTCTATATTAATTAGAACTAATAGACTATATTGACTACCTTATGTAAAAACCGCCTCATTCCCGGGATGGCTACTACACTTTGCCATAACGGCACATGCTAGTTAATCTTAAATTAATCTAACACTGTAGAGCTCTCCCACAAACACGTCCATCATAATCCACGGTTCTTGGTCAACTCCCCATCTCCAATCATGGTTTTCTGGCAAACCCCTAAAATTGGTCACGTGATATGGGTGACGTCCTGCAGGTGTTATTTGCGCATATCATCCATTGTCAGGAATCGATTTTTCCTGGCTTGAGTCATTGTCAAAGTTGTCATCAATTGTTTAGATTCCCAAAACAAGCCAGCGAGTTCCTGTATGATCCCAACAATAGTTGCAAATAACCAGCTGTCAATCTTCTCGATGTTCCGGAAACTACGAATTGACCTATGTACTGTTACTTCCGTGCTAAGTACTTCCGTTTTCCCTCTGATATGTTTTTGACTTGTCAACGAGATGTATGATTCAGCGCACTCACTTCCTCTATACATCTTCCACTTGTTAATTTTGTCCGACAGGTGACGGCCAGCATCCGATTGCCACTATGACCCCACTGCTTCCATCTGTATTCAAATGTTGACAAACTTGTCAAGGCGATGTCGGGATTCGTTTCCCGCACTTCCGAGGGTGGCCAATCCGTCAACCATATGTGCAAGTACAACTGTTATTTCTGCCCGACCTGTTTTTGGAAACACGTGCAGCCCCAACTATGAATGTTTTCTCTGTATTAGTTGAAACACTGGTTGCTTAGCAGATAGTCCGGTTAATCAAAAAATCCTCCCTAACAATCAGCTGGGTAAACGCACGGTTTCATTTTGTGACATACCGCCTTCGAAAAACGGCTGCAAGGGATTTGGAAGGAGATCGCCTTGCGTTGATTTCTATATAATGGTATTAGTGCTGGTAGTTACAGAAATGGCAAACTATTGAACGTAAACTTGTCCAGGAATCACAAACAACCAACAACAAAAATTGCTGGAGTTGACTGCTACGTCATGTAAAGGATATGCCACTAACTTTATCTAGCCATTATTTTCACAACACAGGTACAAGAGACTTGGAGACATTACACATCCCTGTTGCACACATCCATTGATAGGCTGATATTGACCTACTTCATTATCAATTGTTATGACAGCTTGTTGTTTTCATTGCATGTTCAAGACGTCTACAATCTTCTCCTTCAATGTTTAGATCTTCTAGCATCTTGTTCACGGCAAACTGTCTTCCTCTATAGACACCCTTTGTGTGATCAATGAAACAAAGATGTATATATCATCATCAAGTGCCTTGCCAACTGGCGCGGGCGATAAGGCTTCTCCACATCTTGAAATCTCCAATGACATGAATCAATTCATGTGATCACGCCAATTCATGCCATGACATAAGACTGTCAAGAATGTTCTCTCGCTCTCTTCCCTTGTTTCTCTGTCAGTGTCAAGAAAAGTATGAAAGAAGCTAGCTCTCTTAAAAAGCATGGAAATAGTTAAACTGATAACTGAATGAACAACCACAGAGACATCCAGCAAATTCATGTATTTTTGTCTGAACAACAGTCTACCATCTTCTCATGCAAATCAGAGGAGGATAGGTTTCCTGTATGTTTATATGCACTTCTCCCTGTCTCTGGTGAGTTTAATAGTTATAGTCAAAACTCATGCTATCATATGAGTATAATTCCACGAGACCATACAACTTTCGCCACCGTAAAGATTATAATTATTCTTCCTCTGCTTTTCCTGCTCATCCTCCTCCTCCCCCTTCTTCTTTTCCTCCTTATTCTGCTCATCCTACTCCTTCTTCTTGTTGGTGGGTAATGGGACGGGTAGAGGATATGTGAGTGGGTGGGGAGATGTGTGTAGGTGGGTGGATGTGTGTGGGTGGGGGATGTGTGGTTTGGGGAATGTATGTGTGCTTGGGGTGTGGGTGGATGGGATGTGTGGTGGGTGAGAGGTGTGTGTGGGTGGGGAGATGTGTAGGTGTAGGGATGTGGTGGATAGATGGGGGGATGTATGTGTGTGTGGGTTATGTGTGTGGTTGGGTGGTGGAGTTGGAGTGAATGGGGGATGCGTGGGTGGGTGGTTGATGTGTCTCATAACATAGTAAAATACATTGTTTATGTTTACAAAATTCATGTGACAATGTTTTTTCCTATGCACAGTTGATGAAAGAAAGATGAGTGATTGGAAGGGCCGAATGTAAGACGGGCCTGCGTTCCCAATTTGTTATTCTTTGAAAATAAAGTCTGTTCGTTCGTTTGTTCGTTCGTTCGTTCGTTCTTCTTCTTCTTCTTCTTCTTCTTCTTCTTCTTCTTCTTCTTCTTCTTCTTCTTCTTCTTCTTCTTCTTCTTCTTCTTCTTCTTCTTCTTCTTCTTCTTCTCCTTCTTCTTCTTCTTGTCCATGGTAAATGTATTCGTTATACTCACAACTCATTACATCATATATTACTCCACGACAGAACGCTACGTCTCCGTCACACACACACTCAAAAAGCAGTGTCTTCTTCTTTTCCTCGCCTTCATCCTCCTCATCCTTATCTTTCTCCTTCTCCAGCTTCCCCTCCTCCTTCTTCTTCAACTTCTTGTCACTCACCTTCAGATGAAAGCATGAGTAAGTGCAAAGATCTTATTAATAAGCAAACACATTTCGGCTACACGCATGATTTTCGGTAATGCTGCTGTTATTGTTGCTATAAGTGACTGAAAGAGAAAAAAAGACAGCGTCCTGTAGTTGTAGTACAATGAGAAGCGTCATGTGAGAACATCGTGACGACTAGAAAGATCAGTGGTGACAGAGGCAGAGGCAGACCAAGAGAGATGATGCTGGGTGGTCTAGGATGGTGGCTTGGATAAATATCATCTGTAGAATTCATCTAGTACCCCAAGGTCCGAGATCTGAGGAGAGACATGAAGGTCAATGGCACTTCGCAAGACTCGTTAAGATTTATTTAACGTTCGTTCGTTTTCAACTCAAACGTAATATATACATATGCTACTTCTTCAAGTGCACTAGACTGATCTTTGCGCGTGGATTAACTTTCATTATTGCCTGTGTCCCTTGCCATTTGGCGAACCGACTCCGACTTCTGAGTCAAGGATGAGAAGTCAAATGTTTAGCCCATCTGGCTGGTGTAGGGGTTGAACCCGCTACTTCGGCATCAGCACACCGGATGTTTAAGAACAAGCGCTCTTGTCCACTCGGCTATGATTACCTGCTACACGTGAATATGAAGCGTTCCTCTTGTGACAGTGTTTAACGTGATGCCGAAGGCAAAAGCAAGGTAGAGCAAACATGAAAAAACAAAGAAGAGGTAAATGATTATAACATATACCAACCTGCCAGTGTTGTAGAATGATGACAATGGTCTTGCATAAAAAACAAAGACATCAGAACGACGATTCTGCTTGCGGCTTTGGCCCCGGTCATTGTCGACTGCTGTCACTTCGATCACCCTCTCAATTGTCAGGAACAATTCTCCGCCTGTAGAGCAGGCTGTATGGTGATCGTTGGTTGGGTGACATCTCGGTTCATAGGTCCGCTTATCTGAAGTTAAGAGTTTATGAAGAGTTTATTTTATTTAGAGCTACAATGTGACATCTAAGGGAGTGTAATCAATCTGATACACATCAATGTACGAGTGGACGTATTAAGTAACAGGGATTTTTTTTTAAATTTTACAATAATGCAAACTATTGTGTGTGTGCTTTCTCAACTTAGACTTCGTGCCTATCAATACACTGTCCACTACGCTGTTGTTGTCTTCTAGGAAAAAACAAAGTTTCAAGACCTCAAATTTCAGAGCACGTAAGTTATTCACTGCAGCAACAATGCTCCATTTGACAGAGGTCCCCTGCATCTTGCATTTTTTTGGGGGGAAATCTGTCTATTCATTCAAACAATCTCACCTGAATCAAACAACTGTCTTCATACTGAACCATCGTTCTTCTGTAGATTTCACACCCTCTGCCCCCCCCCCCCCCCACCCCCAAAAAAATAATAATAATAATAATGCCTCATTCTTCCGCGGTGCAAGTCGATAGTGGGGCACTCATTTTATAGATTCGCTATTGCGCATGAGCAAACTGATCGATCCTCGCGCTCCTGCAAACGATATTGCTTAACGGCCAGTGTGTGTCATGAAATCAGATTTCTTTTTACCACCACACTTGCATTCGCTTTATAATAATATTCCGTAATGAATTTCCCTAGTGTTTAAATATTTTATTAACAGCAGAAGGAAGACGTATTAAAGAAGTTAAATTTAGTTTTCCTAAGCAAAGTGAAGAATATTCTTTGTAATTTATCCTTGTCAATTGAAGTAAGGGAAAGAGTTTTTAAGACCTATGTTGATCTAATCTTGATATACGGAAGCAAATCATAGACAATTGTCAGATGAGTGATGACTTATATTTGAAAGCTGCGGATAAGTAGTTTTATAAAAGAATAATAACGTGGGTGGGTAAAAAGAGCAATGAAGATATCTTGAAAGAAACTGACCCACAAATGGAACTGGTTACTCGCGTCAGAAGAAGACAGCCCACATCCAGGGACGTTGGGATCAGGAATCTGCGAACAGGCATGATCACCAAGGTCACAAGACATGGACTATTAAAAGAAGAAATTCGATGAATCACAGATTTTAGCATTTCAGGCCTCACATTTCTAACGGTACCATCGTCATCATTAAGTGCCTTACCAGCTGGCGTAGACGTTCATGTCTCTCCACATATCTCGGTCTTTGGTGTTTTGGATAAAATCTGCTAATGATATTCCTCCATGCCACCGTCTCAATCCATCCATCATAATTTCTCTTGGTCGACCCCTGCCTCTCTTTCCCTTGATCTTTCCAGTTGTCACGATGTTCTCCAATGACTCTCTTCTCATCACACAATCAAAGAAAGCGGTTTGTCTCTTTCTTATTGTTGTTTATATTGTTCTAGTTTTATTAGCCTCTTTCAGGCAATAGTCGTTAGTTACACTAGCAGTACAAACAAGGACCTCACAACATTAGTCTCAGGAACCACATCTCTGTTGCTTCTAAGTTCTTCCTAATTTGTTCAGTTACATTCTAACAGTGTAAAATAATTATCTCAAATCTCGTGAAACTACCCAACGTGAATCACACTCTCTGATTGATTCCTTCATCAAACGCACATTCAATCAGATGTTTCCCGGCCTCATGTCTCGTGCTTGTTCGCTCCTCTCTTGACACATTTATTTGTTAATTGTTGCATTTAATTATTTAAAATTATAGGAAAACTAAATAAAGTTAGTTAGTTAGTCGCGGTTCCAACTTCACAGCAACGGGTCGTCCCCATTATGCTCCGTTCATGTGCCAGTGAACATCACACAAAACGCTTCCCACTGCCCAATGTGAAAAGTGGAAAAGACAGGAGTCTCGACAAATAACAGCCCGCACAGATACACTGTGCATAATGCCGCCGCCAGAATGTCAACACAATAGTCCCCCACGAAACATCCAATTCATCTCTGATGGAATCGGCAGTCATTTTCCCATCTGAATGTTTCCTAGATGTTCACCCACACAGTACACGAAAATACAGTTCATCGTCGATGGCAGTGGCAGTCAACCAGAAGCCCAGCAGCCACGCATTTCTGCATAAGGCCGGTCAACTCTGGGACATAGCCAGCTGCCATGGCTCCGAACATGCAGTCAGGTTCCAAAAAACCTCGGGCAGATTCAGAAGCATTTCACACGAAACTCACAGCTCACAGTGTCGAGCCACGCACTCACTCAGTAGCAGGGCGACGGAACCATGAAGCCCCCTTAGTCGCCTCTTACGATATGTGTGGTAGGCTACAGTGTTGCTATTCTTTGCTTCCCTTATGGGCCCCGGCAACACACGGGAGACAACAAATGTACATACACACATAGCATCATACAAATGTACACACACACACATTCACACACATGGCATCATATACATGTAAACACATATACACATGGCATCATTCAAATGTATACAAACATGTACATCGAAGCACAAAACTGCATTCATCCAAACACTTGAATCCACTGAATCAAACATGAAGGCAAACAAACATTTAACAAAAACATACAAGTAAATACAACCACACAAGCACGTATGCATACATGTATTTATTATTTACATAAAACACACCTCAACTCAACTATGCGGTCACCTCAGAACTGATAAAACCACAAGCTTTCTGGCCATATTTGCCTTAAATTGACAAAAATCTGGACACATCTGTCACGAAGCATGTCCCGTGTCACACACTTATATCTGATACTTGGTGCTGACATCACATCCTACATTCACCGTGGAAACAGTATCCAGATTGTTCTCAGCACTGAAAGATGTCACCAAATGAAGAAGAAAAAAAACCCAGCTGACCTCGGAGGATTTCAGTACGAGGTCTGGTGCGTGTGATGTGGTGGAGGACGTAACAACATGTCGATGAACCCTAGTGTCCCATGCTCCCGATCTGAATCAAGTTGTAATTTGGTATCGACGGCCTGTCCTCCAACTTGTCATACTCCAAGTAAAAGTCTTTTTGTGTTCAGCGCCACAGATTGACATCAAAGAAAGTGTACGTGCAGCGTTCAGATGTTGGTGTTTTGTTTCATACCTCAGAGTGGGGCGCTCGCATCAACCACACTCTCTCCTCCTTGTGGTACCTCCAGTCTCGGTTGTAAAGCTCAGCAGCTGCAGCCAGCTGCAGAAAACTAAATAAAGTTGGAGAACAACTAATTTCATTAATACAATTTATTTCTACAGTGTCACATAACCTATGTATGTGTGCATGTGCGCGTACGTTCGTGTGTTATGCTCACAATACGCCTTGGTAACTAAATAAACATAAAATTGTATTACACATAGATCTCTGTACGGCCCAGAAACTACACACAGAATTTAGCTCTTAATAAATCGCTACCAATGTACGCTTTACCACATCAGAAACTGATCATGAATGGTTTACGCACGGGAATATCTACTTCGTCGTGCTTGTTTATGCAAGCGGACTGGAGAAGAAAATTGAGAAATGATTAACCATATTCGTTTCTTTTCCTTCAGTTTCATGTAAATCTGCCTTGATGTAGGCGGATTGTAGAAGAGACTTAACAAAATACAGATAGGCAGGGTTGCCTCTTTCCTTTGACAGAAAACATCTAGAAATGGAACAAACAACATTTAGAAATATCCGGATTGTACAAGTGAAACATCTAGAAAAAACATTCAGATGGAAAAAGTAAGAAATTACATAGATATCGATATGGCGTACCATATAGAATTATATCCTCATATTCACGGATGTCTATCTAACAAAATACACAGGATAAACTTAGCTTGGATGATGAAGTTGAAGCTTCAGATTCAAAATGACTCTGGTAAGATTTGGCTCTTCCAATTACTTTTAATATACGATCAGGGAGCTAAAAGATTGAACAGCATTTTCCTACTTTCATCATGCCAAATTTTATTGTCAAGATTGCATTTAAGAGGTCAATTTCATCTTATTTCTTAGTTTTGTATATTTTTGTATATTTTATATAATTCATTGCACTGAAAACTCTTTCTCTACATCAGCATTTGAATGGGGTAGTATCATAGCAGACATCGCACATTCAAAGAGCTACAGAATGGACTGTTTCTTGAGGCATCTTTAAACTGTCTTGCTTCACTCCAAAAAGCTTCCGTTTCTGTTTTGTTTGTCCAGTCAACCAAATTTATTTTGGTTAACTGATATACTGCTTCCGCCAGACTATTATCAGTAGCCCCTAAACATTTCATATCTTGATAATATTTAGGTATGTCCTTTACTGGCTGCAGTATGTTGTTAACAGAAACAAGTGAAATATTTTTCAATACATCTAAATTTTCAGGAAGTCTCTGCTTCAATTGCTTGAATAATGAGACAAGAAAATCTTGACAGCGCTTTCTTAAGTTGTTCTCTTCATTTTCTGTTAACAGCCTTTTTGTTTTTAAACCATACATATTTTTTATTCGATTTGGTATCCCATGTGTGGTTCAGGAGCTAAAATAGCTCTCAATAGTGCAAGTGAACAAATCAACTTTAGAAGTTGGCAATATAAGTCTTTTATCGATTGAGTGAAATAGCACAGTGAGATCGTCAAGTAATTTAACGTTATCAACGTTTTTAGATTCAAACATTTTATTAACATTTTGCACTTCATTTAGAATGGGTTGTAAACAGAGAAGGAATGCCATGTTTGTTTTTTTTCATCACTGTACATTCCATATAGTATTTCAGCTGTGCAGCACTTTTCACTTTGTTTTGTTATTTCGAAGTGTGTCTTCAACTCCAACCATCGGTTCACAATTATTTCAACAGCTGGTTGAATTGATAACCATCTAGATTTGCAATTCATTCATTCAGTAGCATGTCCTTTGCAGAACCTCGTTCCCATAACAACGTTCCGGAAAACCTCTCGATCACAAGCAGGATGTCCCGCGTCCGATACACCCATCTGCATGGCATCCGCCACATCCTGCATCCATCTTATCTTTGGCCTTCCTCTTCCTCTCTTCCCAGGCATATACCCTTCCATTATTGTTCTCTCCAAACTTTCATGACTTTTCATGTGACCAAAATATATCAATTTTCTTTGTTTTGTCGTCTTTAATAGCCAACCCTCTTCAGTATTCAGCTCTGGAAGTATGGATGCATTTATTCTTTTCTTTACCCAAGATATTCTCAGAACCCGTCTATAACAAAAGCATTTATGAGCTGTTCAGCTTGTTTAGTAAGTGTCCAGGTCTCACAGGCGTATGTTGCAATGGGAAAGATGCAGGCTCTTAAAAATCGACTTTGTGTAGTTTTATCTGTCCCACTCAATAATTTATTAAGTTATTTTAGTCTTTGAAGAGCAATTGATATTCGTCTTTTAATTTCTTTCATTGTGTCACCATTGTTGGTAATCAATGACCCAAGATATTCGAAATTTTCTACCACCTCCAATCTTTCCTCATTAACATATTTCTTTCTGTATAGTAGTTTCTTTGCTTTTGCTATGTTAAGATATAAGTTGTGATTTTCACTATTTCTTTGGGTTGAGGTTATTAAGTTTTCTATACCAGTCTGTGATGTGAATAGTAATACTGTTTTGCAATATGACATAATTTTTTGTGGTGAGGAACTACCATTTAATGCTTGATATAAATCATTTTATTGCTGTTGTCTGACATATGATTTGGAGAACCAATTATGTGTTTCAGCAATAAGGAGTTCTAAATTCCTTGGTAAACATTCTGATGAGGCAAATGATAATGCTAGCTGCAAGGAGTGACACACACATTTTAGGAGGATTAAAGATGGGATATCTTCCTTCAATTTGGCATAAACGCCACGGGTGATATCAATCATTACCGAGGCATTATCGGTAACAATGCAGCCAAACTCTTCCAGTTTAAATGTTTAATGACCAAAAGTTTCTTCAGAACTATACTTTCTGTATCACACTCTTCCAAGTGAACTAGTCTAAGAAATGTAGAAACTACTTTGTCTTTGCTGTTGCTATAATATATAACACATACACCAAGCACTTTCAGAACAGAAATGTCATTCGATTCGTCTAATAATAAACTATATTTATTTGTAGAAATATCACTGATCAAATCTCCTTCAAAGTGAGAAAACAAAGTATTTCTTATAATATTTGTACACTTGCTGCGATGCATTCTTACGTCATTTAGAACTTTAATGTCAGAAATAGTGTTTTTATACACATCAATCAAATGGTCACAGTTCGCAATTGCACAATGACAACTTAAAAACATTGCGACAGATCCTTCAACTTTTGATGATTCATTACTCTGTGTAGGTCTGGAAACAGATGTCAACAGTGTAATATCACTGAATTGTACTGCATTTTTATGTTTTTTAGTCTCTGCGTGATTCTTCAAGTCTTGTATTTTCGCTTTTAATTCGCACTTGCAGTAATTACTACGAGCCTTAGTCGCATCTCCATGAACTACCACCACCCAGTCTTTAATTATGTCATCCTGCAGCCACTCTTTCCGAAATTTGTGTGCAAATTGCTATACTTTTGGCATGTTGAAAGATTTGTTCAAAGTGGAAGACACATATGATGGTGAGCAAACATTTTAAAAAATCACAAGGAAAAGAATCACAAAGCCGGCATCACATCAATAATTCGCTACACAGTGAGTTTACAGTTCAAATAATGTTACTATGATTTACGCGCGATTTTAATCAATACCTAGGCCAGGGTTGCCACTTTTTTTTGACCAAAAGTATCTAGAAACGGCCCAAACAACATCCATAAATATCTAGATTTCATTGGAAAGTATCTAGAAAAAATATCCAGATTGAGAAAGTAAAAAATTACATATGTATTGATGTGACTGCCGCTCTCCCTGGCGAAAAGTTTATGGCTGTCGCCGTTATCCCGTATATTCTCGTGAGTAACGCAGCTGCGCCCGAACCGACAGCGGTTCGAGCCGCGCTGGTAACTTACAGGGGTATGTGAGCCGGTCGCTCAGAAAGCAATGGCAAACTACTGAGCGTAATCTTGCCTTGTACATCAACAGCAGCTGAAAAATTCTGATGTTGACTGCACCATCCTGTAAGGGATATGCAACATTAAAAAGAAAATTGATGTGACTTACCTATAGAATCATGTCCTCATCTTCACTGATGCCTGTCTCACAAGACGAACTTAGCTTGGATGATGAAGTTGAAGCTTCACATTCAAAATGACTCTGGTGTACTTTAGCTATTCCAATTTCTTTTATTATATGATCAGGGAGCTGATAAGTTGAACAGCATTTTCCTGCTCTCATCAGGCCAAATCTTATTGTCAATATAGCATTTACGAGATCAAGTTTCATCCTATTTCTTAGTTTACATTTTGTATAATTCACAGTACTGAAAACTCTTTCCGCATCAGCATTTGAATGGGGTAGTATCATGGCAAACATCGCACATTCAAAGAGCTCACGGAATGGACTGTTACCTGAGACATCTTTAAATTTTCTTACTTCACTCCAAAAAGCTTCAGTTTCTGTTTTGTTTGTCCATCCATCCATCCATCATATGCCATGCCGGTAAGCGTGGGCGGTCATGTTCTGCTATCTCACATGATCACCAGAGTCGTGAATCAGCTCTGTGTTTCTGTCTCGACCATGCCACAAGGCCAAGCCATCCAGGTACTTGCTTCTAGGTCTTCCCCTTGGTCTGTTCCCCTCGATCTTACCAGTCGTCACCAAGTTCTCCAATCCATTTCTTCTCATAACATGCCCAAAAAATTTTGACTGTCTACGTCTAATTTCTCTAATCAATTTACGATCTTCATTTGTTTCTTGAAGAACTTGTTCATTGGTCTTTCTGGCTGTCCATGGTATTCTTTGCATTTTCCTCAGAAACCACATCTCAACAGCCATCAGATGTTTTTCAGCCTGACTGCTCATTGTCCACGCTTCACATCCATATAAAAGTACAGGTTCTATGTAGCATCTCAACACTCTTTTTCTCGTTTCAATTGACATCTTTTTATTGGTCAGTATGTTTTTCATCTTGCTAAAGGCTACTTTTGCCATGGCGATTCTTGTTCTAATCTCTTCAAGGCATCTTCCATCAGATGTTATTACTGTTCCGAGATAATTGTACCTATTCACTTGTTGAAGAATATTCCCATTTACTTGTATATTACATTGTTTGTCCAGTCAACCAAATTTATTTTTGTTAACTAATATTCTGCTTCCGCCACACTAGCCCCTAAAAATTTAATAACTTGACAATATTTAGGTATGTCCCTTACTGGATGAGGTATGTTGTTAATAGAAAAGAGTGAAATATTTTTCAATACATCTAAATTTTCAGGAAGTCTCTGCTTCAGTTGATCGAATAATGAGACACGAACATCTTGACAGCGTTTTCTTAAGTTGTTCTCTTCATTTTCTGTTAACAGTCCTTTTGTTTTTAAACCGTCTTTTTTTGATTCGATTTGGTATCCCAGGTACGGCTTGGGAGCCAAATAGCTCTCTATAGTGCAAGTGAACAAGTCCGCTTTACAAGTTGGCAATATAAATCTTTTACCAATTGAGTGAAATAGCAAAGTGAGGCCGTCAAGTAATTTAACTTTATCAACATATGGAGATTCAAATAGTTTATTAACTTTTTGCACTTCACTTAAAATGGGTTGTGAAAAGAGAAGGAATGCCAAATTTTTTTCATCACTGTACATTCCATATAGTATTTCAGCTGTGTAGCACTTTTCATTTTGTCCTGTTATTCCTCATGCTCCAGGAGCTAAGTACAGACAAATACCATTGCCCTGAGTACGTCAGTTATATAAACCCCTGGGGAGCTACAGGCCAGGAAAAGATACCTGGTCAAATGCAGCCACTTTTGCCTTTGATGTTTATGAGGGGTTCCAGAGTAGACATGAAACGATGGCGGTAGCGCTTGATCTCGAGGATGCGTACAATAGAGTTCGATATGATATTTTGATGCCGCACTGATGGAGAAAGGGGTCAATCCCTGGTTGGTGAACTGGATAGCAGCCGTCCTGCACTCTCGTCGGGTTGCTCTCCGTCTGGGCGCATGGACCTCAGAGCCACATATGTTAACCCCGGGACTGCCACAGGGATCTGCAGTCTCACCGGTGCTCTTTAATGTGTATACGAGCAAGATTGCAAACCTAGAAGCACCAGGGGTTGGAAGAATACTAACATTTGCAGATGATATTCTTGCATATAGGCAGGGGAGAGATAGGGAGCAAACAGCCCAGGAGTTACAGGCGACAGTAGATAAAGTGATTGACTGGTGCACATAAATGAGTGCTGTCATCCACCCGGAAAAGGCGGCTGTTTTGTGGTGCTCTCTGGACAACAGGATTGTAAGAGCTGATGTCCCAAGCCTCGCGATAGATGGTAGAAATGTCAGCAGAGAGAACAAATTTAAGTATCTGGGGATCACATTTGACAGGAGCCTATCCTTCAAGGACCATGTGGAGACGGTCCTTCGCTGGCTGCTGAGGATGGGGACGGAGCACTTATGGGAATGCCCCAAATGCTGTGATGTCGATTCCTAAATCAATCAATCAATTTCGAAGTGTGTCTTCAACTCCAACCATCGGTTCACAATTACTTCAACAGCTGGTTAAATTGATAACCATCTAGTTTTGCAATATGACAGAATTTTCAGTAATGAGGAACTATCATTTAATGCTTTATATAAAGTATTATATTGCTGTTGTCCGACAGATGATTTGGAGAACCAGTTATGTGTTTCAGCAATAAGGAATTCCAAATTCCTTGGTAAACATTCTGACTGATGAGGCATGTGATAATGCTAGCTGCAAGGAATGACATACACATTTCATAAGGATTAAAGATGGGATATCTTCCTTCAATTTTGCATACACGCCATGGTTGATACCGACCATTACCGATGCATTATCGGTTCCAATTGCAGCCAAATTCTTTAAGTTTAAATGTTTACTGACCAAAAGTTTCTTCAGTGCCCTTATGCGCCCTTTTACTCATTACCGGGGGGGGGGGGGGGCGGTTTACCAGATTGTTGAGCGTTGACCCAAGTCAGTTCAAAGTTTAATGGCAGTTACCATAATTTACGCGCTTACAGACCGAACATAAAATGGGTAATTGACACCGAAAGAAAAGTAAAATCTAGAAAGTATTCAAAATATCCGACTCCAAATGAAAAGTATCTAGAATTGCATCCAGCATCCAAACGTCAGAAAACGGTATCCAGGTGCCCGCAAAAACCTCTAGATCTGGATATAAAATATCTAGAATGGCAACTATGCAGGGCCTGCCAGATTGTTGAGCGTTGACCCAAGTCAGTTCAAAGTTTAAATAATGACAGTTACCATAATTTACGCGCGCACAGACCAAAAAAAAAAAAAAGGGTAATAAATATTTTATACAGTAATAATTAAATGATACCGAAAGACAAGAAAAAATATGTAAAAAATTTAACACCAAATTAAAAACATCTAGAATTACATCTAACATCTTAACGTCAAAAACGACATATAGACGCAGGAAAAATCATCTTGATCTGGATGTCAAACATCTTGGATGGCAACCCTGCAGATAGGACTCCTTTTGTTTCAGTTTCACTTCCGGCCTTTGTTTCCGGGAACTGTCAGGTTTATCAGCGTTAAAGAACCAAATCTTTAAATCTTCATCCAATCGCATTACGTTAATCAGAGTGGCAAATGACACTTATGAACATCATAACGCTATTATGCAGATTATGTTCTGTCAAGGACATGAAGTCTAAAAAAGAAAATGTATTTTGTGGGCTAGATTGTGTCAAACAGAAAAAATACCAAGTAATGTCACGCAGGTTAACCTTTGAAATCATCGTCATGTGCCATGCCGATAAGCGTGGGCTGTCATGTTTCACCATCTCACTCGATCACCAAAGTCGTGGATCAGCTCAGAGGTCTTGTCTCGAGCATACCGTGTGGCCAAGCCATCCAGGTATTTACTTTTCTGCCTTCCCCTTGTTCTCCTCCCCTCGATCTTACCAGTTGTCACAAGTTCTCCAATTTATTTCTTCCCATAACATGACCACAAATGTATGACTGTCTGCGTCTAATATTTCTCTAATCAACTGAAATAGCGTGAGGAATACTTTCACATGCATTGATACCGTCTCCTTGATGTAGATAAAAGAAATATAACTTAAGTAAAACGAGACAAAATACATATTAAACGCTATAATGCCCACACTGGGTCTCGTACCTGCTGTCTCCAAACGACGGCAGCGCCTTGTCGTAGAAACGAGCGTACTTGACGCACGGTCAACTAGTGTCAGCGAAAGGTGTCTTCATGAGTTACGTCTCTCATGCCCTGACTCCACAACTACAGGGTGTGAACATCACCGCACATGCGTGTAACCCATAGGTGCTCCGTTCTAAGCTTAACTCAAACCTGCGTCGGATAATCTCAGCTCAGTGCAGGAACTCCGTAGCACCGGCGAGGATCCTGAAATACTTTGGGTAGATTTTTAACTCGAAATTTTGCCCTGGCAGCGCAGTTAGGCTATTTTTTTCGATTTCCAAATGCCAAGGGGTTTTCTACGTGCGAAACACTACACACGGATGGCCGATCTCACTACCCAGAGACCAGGGGAAATTTTTTTCCTAGAAGTCCATGTGAAAAAAATCCCGGCCCTCACCGGGGTTTGAAACGGGGACCTCCAGCACTCGAGGCGGACACCATACCTCGAGACCACTTAGCCCCCTCTTCCCTCCCCATTTTCCATACTTTCGTACCATTGAAGTACCACAATAGATTCTTGAAATTTATATTAACCACATAGGTTAAATAACGATTCGCATACAGAATCAACGACTGGCAAGAGAAGGTCAACCAGAGAGACGAATGGAGACGGATTGTATCTGCAGCAAAGAACCTCAATGGCTCGGAACGCTGAAGAAGAAGAAGAAGAAGAAGAAGAAGCTACAGAACAAAGCTATGCGGGTCATTCTGGGATGCACTAGAGACACCCCGGTAGTGTGTATGCATTACATCCTTGGTCTGCCGACTGTTGCTGGTAGGCACAAAGTGATGCAGGCGAAGGCATACCTCAGAGTAGCTGCAGACACAGATCACCCGTTGCATGAGGCGCTGGACGCAGTGAAGGGTCAGAGACTGGTAAGAGGGAAATCGTGGATGGCTCAGGCGGAGGATACGATCAGACATGTGCGCATGTTGGAAAACATTAGGCGTGGAGAGGAGTGGGTCAGAGTACCAGCGGAGCAATCAGACTTATGTAGAGTTATAATCACATTGAGCTGGGAGTGCAGGGAGTGGCCAGCAGGGGCCACGGAAGTTGAAATCCAGCAACTAATTCGGATGATGTGATTATCTAAACAGATGGTTCGGTGTTGAGAGGTAGGATAAGTGCCTGGGGATTCTTAGCAAAAGCTAATTAATGGTCGACATTTGGTGCACAAGAGCCTGGCGTACGATACCACAACATCTAGCTTAAGAATGGAGGTAGAGGCGGTCAGTGCAACTTTCCGCTGGGTGGAGAACACGATACATACACACATCGTGATTGTAACTGACTCAGAAAGCATGCTGCGGAGGGTGAGGACAAGCAGGCTTCGTGCAGAGTGGCTTGCTTCGCTTCGGAGGTCACGGGTGGCAAGCATCACCTGGATCTTTTCTCCGGGGCATGCCGGTGTGCTGGGGAATGAACAGACGGACAGATTGGCTGGCTCGGCAAAACTTGGCGGAGTGTTGATGCATGACACGGCAGATGTGGTTACGGCCTTGTAGGAGCACGTGTGCACCACGGAGGAGCAAATGGATCACCATAGTCTGGCAAGAATGTGGCAGCGAGGAGTGATGAGGGGATCTGGCCGACTCTCGACGCTCAGAGGAAAGGCGAGACGGACATATAATCAGATTGCTACTGGAACTATTGGTGTTGGAACTCTTCGCTGGCTAGTGAGGATGGGGACGGAGCGCTTATGGGAATACCCGAATTCTGTAATGTCGGTTCCTAAATCAATCAATCAAATAACGATTCAGTTTTCAAACTGCCCGAACGCGGTGGATATGCGTCTTCTTGCTGATCTAAGTCTAAAATAAAAGGAAGTGGTAGAAGAAGCTGAAGAAGAGAAGGAGAATGAGAAGGAAGAAGAAGAATTAGTTGACCCCAGACAGAGCAGATGGAATGCTGTTCACAGAAGAAAGAATGCGCTACACTGATGTTCAGACTTGAGGAATGTAAAACACGAGTGGAGAGTCAAGAAAAGACAGCCGAGAAATGTGTGAAGGAGGTGATAGACTTTATACATCGTGTTGACCATTGCACGGAGAAACATTGTTCTCAAAGTTAAAGTGACCCCGAAGAGCAGATCCTGCGAAGGTGGTGGCATAGATATGGGCCCTGCACCTCATAAATGGTGTGTTTGTATTTTGATAGTTGGAAATATTGTAAGAACTTTTTTTGTGCATTTCAAAAGTAGACAGGCAGTTCACAGGAGTAGTATATCGGGAGTCACGCCACCACCACCTCTACCACATAGCAGCCTAGCACCTGCTAGCATATGTCTAGCACCAACCTAGCACCAACCTAGCACAAGCCAAGCAGTTGTCTAACACCAGCCTAGGTGCTAGGCTGCTATGTGGTAGAGGTGGTGGTGGCGTGACTCCCGATATAGTACTACATGTAATGCAGTTTTGTCTTCACACCTGCAGGAGCTGTGATAGTTTTATTATTAGTTACCTGGGAGACGGCAATACATTTATTGTGGGTATACATTCTCGTGTATTGTTTGGGACTCATGGAATTCGAAAAAAAAGTAGGAGAGAGTAGAGGAGATACTAAACAACATAAAAATTGAACGCTATAGTATTCCCTTCAATTTTAATTAAAAATAAGCAATTGTAAACCTTGAGTATCCACCGGGATAAGTGGACAACTCTGCAGCTGAGCAGATCAGGGCACTCATTTGTTATGAAAGCTGGACATGGCCGTGAATGGCTGAGATAACAAACTCCCATGTGGATGTGGAAGGTAAAGGAAAACCACCACATCATCTTTCTAAGACATCATGACAAAATACATTTCAGATTCAGTGAACGACGTTATTGGCTGTCTTAGGACATCTTCGTCATGAGCCACAGGCCGTCATCAAGCAACTGATGGCAAAATTATAACTGAAATACATTTAAAATAGGTACAAGGAAAGTTAGAGCGTTAAATGAGTTTGGAAAGTTGAACAATGTTATAAGTGAAATGGAAAGCATGGCATTTAATACCCCAGGCATAAGTGAGATGAGATCGAAGGAATCGGGCAAAATTATAACTGACAAACACGCAATAATTTATTCTGGAAGGGATACACACGAAAAAGGAGTAGGACTAATATTTGATAAAAACAGCGAAGTCAATTTATGGTTACTGGTGTATTTCAGATAGTGTTATTATGGTCAAAATGAAAGGTAAACCACAAATATCAATATTGTACAAGTATACGCATCAACAGCAAGCAGTAGTGATGAAGAAATACAACACTTTTACAATGAAGTAGAAATGGCGATATCTCAAATTAAATGGCAAGAAATAAAAATAATACTAGGAGATTTTAATGCAAAAGTAGGAAAGGGGAAAATGGAGGATGTAGTAGGAAATTATGGTTTAGGTACCAAACAAATGGAGGAGAGAAACTAATAGAATTTGAAATACCTGGTTTAAACACCATAAAAGACGACTTTACACATGGAAAAACCCTGATAAGACAATACTCAACCAAACTGACTACATACTTATACATAAAAGGCTTAGTAATGCGTTAATAAATGTAAAGACATTGCCGGGTGTTGATTGTAATAGTGATCATGTACCACTATGTGGACTAATAACAGTGAGACTGAAAAGAGGACAACAAGTGGTTAAGAACATGAGACTTAATAAAGAGGTTTTGAAGGATGATAAAGAAATTCAAGAATAATACAGAGTGACTGTGAACAATAGGTACAATACAATAGCTAAAATAAAGAGTATAAATGAACAATGGGAAATGTTAAAGGATTCTATTCATCAAACGAGCACAGAAATATTACGGGAGAGATGCCAAAAAGCTATAAAAAAAAACGGATGACTGAAGAAATCCTAAAGTTGATGGCCAAAGAAAACAGTAAAATGACAAACAAGAATATCAAAACAATGTTTTCCGCTAGTGAATTTGAATAACGAAGACACAAACCATAGAACGTACGATTTATTGCCTGGCATATTTCGCTACATCTCGTCAGGTACATACTGCAGATGTCACAAAACGTAAAGTAAAATAACTAGATGCATCGTTCAAGCTGAAATATACACATGTTCGCACAGTAATATCAATTGTTTACCATGGTAATTTTTAATTGACAACCATGTCTTTCTGTCTGCAAAAATTTGGCCTATGCAGATGAATCATTAGTGCTTCTGCAAACTGTAACAAACGACTATTTTGTCTATGGAACAACATGCAAAAAGCATCTATCAATTACATGACCGGTTTCCAAGACATGACGTGCAATGGACGACGCCGGACGTTTATAATTGTGGTGTGTCAGCCTTCCCGTGATCCCATCGCCTGAGTGTAGTATCTTTTCAACCCAGTTTGGTATGTATTCAACAACCCTGCTGTGTAGCTACCGCTCTGTTCTGCTGTTCTGCCGATGTTGGTAGACTCGCACCTGCATGTGAATTGGTAAATGCAATTTGATGTGGCGTACAGAGGGGTAGATTCTTTTAATGCTGGGGTGGGAATAGGTGTAGTTCTGTACCTAATAACTGGAGTTGCAGCACAGAATGTTCTGCCGACTGCTGTAATGAGACGGTCCTGTAGACGTTACATTACGTCATCCCGTTGGAAAGTTATCCGGATGAAAACCTTGAGCTTAGGGACCGTAGGTACGTCTGATTTTGGTTTCGGCTGTTGGCAGTGACACTTTATAAATCCTGTGGAGTACCCATTCAGGTGTAAGACATTCTTCATGGTTTCAGTTTCCTCTGTCAATGTCCTGGGTGTATATCTTCCTAGCACGGTCAAACAGGGTCCGTACTAAGCCACGTTTGTACTGAACAGGTGCGAAGCTATGAAAATTTAAGTATTGGCCAGTCCATGTGTCTTTGCGGTACACCGATCTTTGAATTATGCCGTCTTCTCTACGTCTCATTAGGATATCCAGGAACGGCAACGCTTCGTTGTGTTCGTGTTCCATAGATAGAGAGATGTTTATATGCGCCGTGTTCATTATGATCTGGAACGATGTTGCAGTTTGCAGAAGCCCTAATGATTCATCTGCATAGGCCAATTTTGTGCAAACAGAAAGACATGGTTATCAATTTAAAATTACCATGGTAAACAATTGTTATTACTGTGCGAACATGTGTATATTTCAGCTTGAATGATGTATCTAGTTATTTTACTCTACGTTGTGTGACATCTGCAGTATGTACCTGACGAGATGCAGTGAAATATGCCAGGCAATAAATCGTACATTCTATGGTTTGTGTCTTCGTTTTTCAAACAAGAATATGCTAAGACCCAAAAAAAAAAAAAAAAGATATAAGAAATGTGAAGGCAAAAGAAAGTTGGTTAAACGAGCAGTGCAAGAAATATTGAATTAAATTTTATTAAAGATACACATATATGCACAGACAAATTAGTGACCTCATAGGAAGAAAAATAAGAGAGGGTGTGTAAAATAAAAATAAAAAATAAAAAAAAAATAAAAATAAAAACAGGAAAGATATTATTGGATGAAGATGCTATAATGAAGAGGTGGAATGAGTATATAAGAGAATTATATAATGGAGAAAGGGAATAATTAACAGAAGAAAGTAACTTAGAAAGTCCACCTATTCAAAAATAAGAAGTCGCGGACGCTATTAAACATATGAAGAAAAGAAAAACAGCTGGGCCAGATGGAATCAAAATAGAATAATTAGAGGTACTGGGAGTAGTTGAGGTAGGTATATTAACTAAAATGTTGAATGTAATTTACAGCTGTGGGTATCTACCGAGTGATATGCTGAAATCGTCATTTATAGCTTTACAAAAACGGTTTTCGTACAATTAACCTCATAAACCATGTCACTAAGCTATTACTCAGAATTATAAAGAAAATAAAAATGGAAATTGGTGAAGAACAGTATGTAATTGTGGAAGGAAAGAAAGGGTACAAACATTGCAATATATACAGTACGGTCAATAATATAAAGATCAAGAGAGACATAGAAAGCCATGTATTTGTGCTTTATAGATTATACTAAGGCATTTGTTAAAGTAAAACATGACGGACTGATGAAGATGTTGGAAGATATCAACATTGATGGGAAAGATCTCATAATAATAAAGAATATTTACTTAAACCAAGTAGCAGCAATTAAAATCGGAAATAAAGAGGGCAATTATAAACAAATAAGGGAATATTTGTACGGCAGGGATGTGCCTTATCACATAATCTTTTCTCCCTCCATTAAAAAAAAAAATGTTGCATATCAATTTCAGGACGTTGCAGTCAACACCAGCAATTTTCAGCTGCTATTGATATACTAGGAAAGTTTTTACGTTCAGTAGTTTGCCATTCCTTTCTGAACGCTCGGCTCCCTTACCAACACGTTATAACACAACGCGACACGGTCTGCTGCACAAATCGGTCGCGGCTGCGTTTCGAACGCCTGGTAAGCGGCTCACGAACCGCGTTCGCAAGCCTTTGGCCACGGAGCCTGTTCTAGCCCTCTATAGCAAAATAATAATGAGAGTGATCAAAGAGAAACAATAAATACTAATCGGAGGTTATAATGTAAACAATATATGCTATGTAGATGACACAGTATTGGTTGCGGATAATGCAACAGATCTACAACATTTGTTGGATATTGTAGTAATGGTGATATCAAAGAAAAAGGTGACACCAAAATGTAAAATAGAAATAGAATGGAAAATTCGTAACCAACTGGATAATTTTAAATACCTAGGGGCATTTATAACATCAGATGGAAAGTGCCCAACAGAGATTAAGAGCGAAATTGGGCAAGCAAAGGCTGCATTTCGGAATATGAAGAGTTTCCTATGCGGTAAGTCACTATCACTGAATGTAAGAAAGAGAGTTCTAATGTGCTATATAGAATCTGTATTAGTGTGTGGCGGTGAATCTTGGAATGTAAATGAACAAATTAGAAAAAACTTGGAAGTAACAGATATTTGGTTCCTAAGACGAATGTTGCGAATTCCTTGGACTGCCAAAGTAACTAACAACGACTGCCTGAAAGAGGCTAATGAAACTAGAACATTATATACAACAATAAAAAAGAGACAAACAGTTTTCTTTGGTCATGTGATGAGAAGAGAGGCATTGGAGAACATTGTGACAAATGGAAAGATCGAGGGAAAGAGGGAGAGGCAGACCAAGAGAAATTATGCTGGATGGATTGAGACTGTGGCATGGAGGAATATCATCATCAGAGTTGATCCAGAAAACCAAAGACCGAGATCTGTGGAGAGTCATGAACGCCTTCGCCAGCCGGTATGTCACTTGATGATGATGATGATGGTATTAAATAACACGCACTCACGCGCACACAGACGCGCACACACAAACTCATACATATATACATACACGCACAATACCACAGAGTTCACGTCTGTACATACTTCGATATCCCTTAAAAAAAAAATACTGACACAGTTAATTTTAATTTAATTGTGGCTACCATAGTTCAAGTCGCACAGAAAAGATGTCAGACGGGAGAGAAGCTGTTGTTTATTTACACACACCGGACCGTAATGCCGAATCTAGTATTTTTTTTTTTTTTTTTTTTTCATATCCTTTACAGGACATCGCTGTCAACATCAGCATCTTTCAGCTGATTGTTGATTTCTTGGTAAGATTACTCTCAGTAGTTTGCCATTGCTTTCTGAACGACCGGCTCACATACCCCTTAAGTTACCGACGCGGAGAGCACCACTATCAATTCTCGCGCGCGTCACGTTATTCACGAGAGTATACGGGATTACGGAGAAAGTCGTGTAACCCCTAGACTAGGGAGACCGGCGAATCTAGTATATACGAGCATTAAAATAAGAGTGTGCGAGCCGAAATCTTTTCTGGAAAATTGTCACGTCAAAAACCGCAGTAGAAGTGAACAAATTAAATTCTTCCTAGTTCTTTCTACGCTGGCCTGATCAACATGACAATTTGATAGAGCGTACTCCCTCAAGGCCGGTCTCTCTGGCCGAGAGGTTACACCACTTTCTCCGTAATCCCGTTTATCAAGCAGAGCCTCGTAGCGGGCGAGAACTGGAAGCGGTTCTACCCCCGCTGGTGACTTGCGGGATAACTGAGCCGGTCGCTCAGAAAGCAATGGTAAACTACTGAGCGTAATCTTGCCAAGAAATCAACAGACAGCTGAAAGATGCTGCTGTTGACAGCGATGTCCTGTAAAGGTTTTGCGAATAAAAAAAAAAATCTCCCTCAAGGCCGGTCTCTCTGGTACACAAGTACTCATACATCAGCGCTGTATTACATCGCTGAATCACGAGTACTGGTTATTTGTCACCTGGGCTGTTGTCTCTTTAAACGTTAGTTGAACGACCTTTATTGGATGTTGCAATCAACACGAGTTTTCGGTTGTTTGTGATTTAAAAGGCAAGTTTACGTTCAGTAGTTTGCCATTGCCTACTGAACGACCGATATTCATACCGTTGTTAAAAATCAACACAAGGCGGTCTACTTTCACAACGCCTGCAGCTGATTTAGAGCGCGATGTGCGGGTTGCGAATCACGTTCTCCACCCCTTCGCCACAGACGCCTGCTGTTATCTCTTGGGAACAATCGGCTCTAAGATGTTGACATCTACTAACATCGAAGCATGCCAACAACTCTCTGGAATCTGTCAACCAGTCATGTTTGGGATCTGTCAACCAGTCATGTTTGGGATCTGTCATCAGGTCATGTTTAGAATCTCTCAACCAGTCATGTATGGAACCCGTCAACCAGGCATGTTTGGAACCCGTCAACCAGTCAAGGTTCTTCTTTAAATGTGTGTCATCTCCATTCATTCATCATGTGCCGTGCCGATCACCGCAGGCGGCCATGTTCACCATCTCACATGGTCCTTAATAGGGCGTTTTCATCAGTTCGAAACCCACTGTTGCGTAGCTTTCAAATTTCTCTTTTGTCTAGTGTATCATTTAATGTCAACTCCTTTCCTATTTCTTCTACGCCGATTAATACCCAAGAATGTAATTCTAATGTAGTTAGTGTGTCTGTAATGTTCTGTGTCTTTATTGTTTTATCTTGCTTTGTTGTGTGTCATGTCTTGTCTGTCTTATCGTATCTGCATCATATTCTAGGCGTGTGTTAATGTGTGTAGTTCATATCTAATCGTGAGATTGACTGCTTCGGTTTTTCCAACTTGTTTTTCTTAACGTGTTGAAGATAAGATAATGAAGGAGAAGAAGAAGAGGAGGAGGAGGAAGAAGAAGAAGAAGAAGAAGAAGAAGAAGAAGAAGAAGAAGAAGAAGAAGAAGAAGAAGAAGAAGAAGAAGAAGAAGAAGAAGAAGAAGAAGAAGGAGGAGGAGGAGGAGGAGGAGTTACCGATGTAACGGTGAACATGCTTAAGTTGTTCAATGTTTGTGTTATATAGTTAAGAATGAAATTAATTCTTTTACACCTCTGATAAAGATCGGATCTTCCTTCATACTTTATTCCCTCATACTTTATTACCTCATAATTTATTCCCTCATACTTTATTACCTCATAATTTATTACCTCATACTTTATTACCTCATACTTTATTACCTCATACTTTATTACCTCATACTTTATTACCTCATAATTTATTACCTCATACTTTATTACCTCATACTTTATTACCTCATACTTTATTACCTCATAATTTATTACCTCATACTTTATTACCTCATACTTTATTACCTCATAATTCATTACCTCGTACTTTGTTACATTTTATTCTTTATTCCCTCATACTTTATTACCTCATATTTTATTACCTCATAATTTATTACCTCATACTTTATTACTTCATACTTTATTACCTCATAATTTATTACCTCATATTTTATTACCTTTTATTCGAAGGCATACATCAGAGTAGCTGCAGACACAGATCACCCGTTGCATGAGGCGCTGGACATAGTTAAGGGTCAGAGACTGATAAGAGGGAAATCATGGATGGCTCAGGCGGAGGATACGATCAGACAGGTGTGCCCCTTGGAGAACATTAGGCGAGGAGAGGAGTGGGTCAGAGTGCCAGCCGTGCAGTCAGACTTGTGCAGAGTTGTAATAACATTGAGCCGGGAGTGCAGGGAGTGGCCAGCAGGGGCCACGGAAGTGGAATTTCAGCAACTAATTCAGGAACATTCTCGCCCGGGTGATGTGATTATCTACACGGATGGGTCAGTGTTGAGAGGTAGGAGAAGTGCCTGGGGGTTCTTGGCAAAAACTAATGGTCGGCGTTTGGTGAAGGAGAGCCTGGCGTATGATGACACTACATCTAGCTTAAGAATGGAGGTGGAGGCGGTCAGTGCAGCTTTCCGATGGATAGAAAACACGATACATACACACATTGTGATTGTAACTGACTCAGAAAGCATGCTGAGAAGGGTGAGAACAGGCAAACTTCGTGCAGAGTGGCTTGCTTCGCTTCGGAGGTCACGGGTAGCAAGCATCACCTGGATCTTTTCTCCTGGGCATGCCGGTGTGCTGGGGAATGAACAGGCGGACAGATTGGCTGGCTCGGCAAAACTTGGTGGAGTATTGATGCATGACAAGGCAGAAGTGGTTGCGGCCTTGTGGGAGCACGTGTACACCTCGGAGGAGCAGATGGATCACCATAGTCTGGTAAGAATGAGACAGCGAGGTGTGATGAGGGGATCTGGCCAACGCTCGACGCTCAGAGGAAAGGCGAAACGGACATATAATCAGATTGCTACTGGAACTATTAGTGTTGGAACTCTTCGCTGGCTGCTGGGGATGGAGACGGAGCGCTTATGGGAATGTCCCGAATGCTGTGATGTCGGTTCCTAAATCAATCAATCAATCAATCAATCCCTCATACTTTATTACCTCATAATTTATTACCTCATACTTTATTACCTTTTATTCTTTATTACCTCATACTTTATTCCCTCATACTTTATTACCTCATAATTTATTACCTCATACTTTATTACCTTTTATTCTTTATTACCTCATACTTTATTACCTCATACTTTATTACCACATACTTTATTATCTTCCCTAACACAGTCGGATCTGTGGCGAAGGAGTTACGGAAGCAATTCGTAATCCCGCATACGTCGTTCGAAACACAGCTGCTGGCGATTTGGAGGCAGACGTCTAGTGTCTAGTCGGTCGTACGTCGAAGTACACTTGTTCCTGCAGCGAGGTGCCATCGTCATTTGGAGGCGACAGATTCGATCCCTGTCGGTAACTATAGCTTTCAAGTTTTATGTTGTCTAGTGCGTCTTCTAGTCTCTATTTCCTTCTTCTCCTTCTGTGAGCGCCAAATAATACTATGTGTGTTTATTTATGTAATGTCTTAGTGGCCTCAGCGGTTCTCTCCATTTATTTCTTGTGTTTACAAGACAATGGCATGGTTATTATAATTTCTGTCACAATTTTAAGGTTTTCATTTGAAGACCACTAGTATAACTAGATTGTCCTTTCTCTGGAACAGTGGTTACAAGTTAGCTGCATATATTTACAGTATCACAGCATTGGATTTTGAGATAAGTAGCAATTTTGTTGTTTCATTTTTTCATTTTATTTTCATCGTTCTCATTTTTATTTTTATCTTGTCGTTCTTCACTCCAGTTCTTATGCCTTAAGGTAATCAGTCTGTTTTAACTCTCTCTCTCTCTCTCTCTCTCTCTCTCTCTCTCTCTCTCTCTCTCTCTCTCTCTCTTATATGTTGTGATTTGTGTATGTATGTATTTGCTAATGAAGGTTAGTCGCCGCAACATCCTGTGTTTTCCGTAAGTGTGTTCTGTAACGTTGCATTACTTTGTGTAGGACGTCGCAGACAACTTGAAATTTTTTGCTGTTTATGATTTCTTGGCAAGTTTACGTTCAGTAGTTTGCCATTGCTTTCTGAACGACCGGCACACATACCATTGTATGAAAACCAGAGCAAAGTGGTCTGTTTCCAAATCGCCCGCAGTTGTGTTTCGAACATCGGTATGCGGGATTACGAACTGCGTCTATAACCCTTTCGACACGGCGATATCTGTGGCGGGAAACTGGTGAGAACAGGAATTAGAAGGAGAGCTAAAAAAAAAAAAAACACGGAAAAAAGAATTCGAGAAAGATGAATATATGGATAGACCGTAGTGGGAGCTGCTTAAAAAAGTCGCGTCAGTCTCCTTCATTGCACCGGGTTTTAAATCCCATATGGCTCAGCCTCTTTCCTCATCGTGGAAAGCGTCGCGCAAAAGCACGAACTCCGTAGCTCCAGCGACGACCCTCAGGAGTCTCCTGACAAAAAATTCACTCTTGAAACCGAAGGACGCGGCCCGGAATCGAACCCACAACCTTCCGAGCCCGAATCAGACGGCTTGACCATTTCACCACGGTGACTCCTGCCTTCCTTCAGTGAGAGCTGAAAAAGATAGTCAATCATAGGACAACTTGGCGTGCATTGGTTGAGGAGTCATTCTCCAATGATGGATAACGTGCAGAAAAAGAACGCAAGCTCACAACGGGAAAAATACATTCATTCTTTCCCTTACCTGATTCTGATACAAGTACTCCAATTAGGAAATTTCCGTGCTACACTTACACTGGACGCAATCTGTAATTATTTGCACGGAAGCAAGGGTGACAAGACGCACATCGGAAGACAAACACACATAGAGATAAGATCAAATACTTGTACACACATAACCTTGTACGCAGATAACCAGAGTCCCCTTAATTCATTTGAACAATGGGATGTGACAGTCAACGTTGTTGTACATTCGAGATGACCTTCTGCTTATCAGGTCGTCGGCGAAATAATGAGTCTTGTTGGAGGACCAGAGATAGTCAGCTTCACTTCATTTCGTGATTATACTGAAGTGTGTTTGGCTTCGCAGTTTGTTTTAAATTCATCTTCCTGGTTGATATCTTCAGCAATCCTCATATTTCTTTTATATATAACTTCTTCCACCTTCTCTTTTTCCGCCGCCTCCTCTTCTTATATTTAAACTGGAGTTAAAAAGCAAAGTTAACTCTTGTCATCCTTAATGACAATGAGTGAGTGGCACCTTACAGTCTTGACAGACCAAAGTATGTGAGTTTCCAGATCTGATAAGCAGAAGGTCATCTCGAATGTACAAAAACGCTGACTGTCACTATGAGTTGGAATATTGACAGGTTACAAGACAATAGCATGGTTGTTGTAATTTCTATCACACTTTTAAGGTTTTCACGTGGAGCCACCTCATATGACTTTTCTTGATGTCATTGTACAGTTGTGACACTATTAATACGATAACGCCAGGACATGTCTTCTATATCAGACTTTTCATGTTGAAGTGCTACATAGAACCTGCACTTTGTATGCATGCGAAACGTGGACAAAAAACAGACAAACTAAAAAACATATAATGGCAGTGAAAATATGATCTCCGAGGAAAATGCAACGAATAGCATGGACAGACAGAGAAGCTAATGGACAAGTCCTATAAGAAGCAAATGAAAACAGTACACTTATAGAGAAGTTATAGGTAGACAATCAAAATATGTTAGCCCCGTTATGAGACGAAATAAACTAGAAAACATGGTGACAATTGGCAATACTGTTGGGAAAATAACATGGGAAAACAGACAAGTAGGTATCTGGATGGCTTGGCCGCATGGCATGGTCGAGGTAAGATTGCAATAGCTGATCAACGACTGTGGTGATCGTGTGAGATGGCGAAACATGGTCTCCCCCACTTATCCGTATGGCACATGATGATGATACTATTTATGTTACTTCTTCTATTGTTTATCCCCTCAACCAAATCACGCCAAGCTGTCCTATCTGTTGCTGTCTCCTGTGCCTCCTTCCACTTCTACGCCCCTCCTCCTACATATTAGTAATCTCTAGGAGTGTTTTCTCTCATGCCAATATTCGTGATTCTGACATACCATTTTAGTTTTAACTCTCTCTCTCTCTCTCTCTCTCTCTCTCTCTCTCTCTCTCTCTCTCTCTCTCTCTCTCTCTCTCTCACTCTCTCTCTCCCTCTCACACTCTCTGTCTGTCTCTCCCTGTCACCCTCTCTCTTTTTCTCTCTCTCTCTCTTTCTCTCACTCTCTCTATCCCTTTCACTCTCTCTGTCTCTCTCAGCTCAACATTAGTGATTCTAGGATACTATGTTAGTTTTCTCTCTCTCTCTCTCTCTCTCTCTCTCTCTCTCTCTCTCTCTCTCTCTCTCTCTCTCTCTCTCACTTGAGCGTGCGTGTGTTTGTATGTTTTTATGTGTCAAAGATTAGTTATTCTGACATATTATGTTAATGTTATTTCTCAACTCAACATTACTTTTTCTGACCCGGGTTCGAATACTCGGTAAGACGTGGATGTTTGTTAATGTCGGGGGCAAAAAGAAAATACAAACCTGCACAGCTCGCGGCAACCGCACCAGCCAGGCGGCCTTAATCCCTCATGCTCAAGATTCCAGTGTCATACACATTGGCGCCTTGCCGTCTTGACAGACGATAGTTTGTGCTTTAAAAAGGCATAATAACTTTTAACTATGGCGGTAGCGAGTGTGACTGATAAGGCCAATTTGCGCTGTAAATGTCCGTTCACAGTGGGTGCATCTGAACACGTGGTCATTTCCACCATCATGCACCATCTTACGTCTCAAGCGCTTGGTGTGTGACTTTTCTGCAATAATTTTCTCCTTTGACTTTATTCCATTTCTGATATTTGCCCTCCATGCAACACGTTCAGCGGCGACCCCAGTGTCATACACCGCAAGGTACTATATAGGCAGTAAATGACAGTTTTATGACATACCATTTGAGTTCTCTCTCTCTCTCTCTCTCTCTCTCTCTCTCTCTCTCTCTCTCTCTCTCTCTCTCTCTCTCTCTCACAGAGTCCAAAAGTAGTGATTCTGACATACAATGTTAGCTCTCTCTCTCAACTTAACATTACTTATTCTGAAATACCATTTTAGTTCTCTCTCTCTCTCTCTCTCTCTCTCTCTCTCTCTCTCTCTCTCTCTCTCTGAACCAACTTTTGTAACTTCTGCGAATGAGCGTTTATAGTTAATAAGTAAATAAATTAACTCGTTCTCCGTGTTTTTGGTATAACATTAGATTGAAAAAAATATTTGTAGTGTATACAAATCAATTGCTAACAATGTGGCTGCTTGCTTCGCGATAAGATCATTTCTGAATTGTCTTTCCAGTCAAATTATGTGATTTTACCAGTTTGACCAGTTTTCACTTGTCATTATTTTTTCTTCCCATAAACTGACAACCAGCACTTGCAGTGTATGATGTAGCGGAGTGTATTTATTGAGACATGAATAGATATCCTAAGAAACAAGCATGTGATTGGGATATACCAGCACCACAGCTACCTGCTGCTGATTGTGTGCTACAGTCAGCTAGTTTCTGAGTTTCTCCGAACTCTCCTCATTTTTGTGGTCATTGCAATACAAAGGCACGCACCACAATTGTTGTCTGAATAAAGATATCAATCAATTTACAAGTCAATTAAAAATATTTTAAAATAATTATCTTGCAAACATTTATTTATCATCACTGACGCTAGATTAGAAGTTTTTGAAGAACCGAGACTGTAACAAAGAACAAGAGACATGTAGTTAATAATGTTTTGGCGGATCTCACCAAACCCGACACCCCACATTGCAACAACACTTCAGATGTAGTGGCTTAATTGGGAGCGTACACACCTTCTCCTAGTGCGAGAAAATGCATCCTAAAGACTAAATGTTATGGCAGGACAGAAGAGGCTGTAATCCTTGATCTGCAACTGATCTAGGATAGAAGCTACGACTGGCATTATTTTGCTGATCCGCCAGATTCTGCAGCTTGTATTGTTCCAGACTTATTGGTGTTACCTTTCGTGAGAAGTAAACTAGGCAGGATGGATCATGCTGCATGGGCAACACGTGGTCTCTAAATTCAGCCAAGGCTTTGTGCTATGGAGAGGCATACATCCATATTAGAAACTATCGTTTGGCAAGATGCCAGTCATTTCTGGAAGAATTAGAATTCGAACAACAGTGCGGTGATTGTTGTAATACAAAGGGCTTCTCATAAGACTTTAGCCTGACCATGAAGGAGTAGGCGGAGAAAATTGAAATTTGGCATAGTGCTTATTCCTTCTCAGTGTAGCCATCACCTGAATTTATGCATTTCTGCCATCTCTGCGTAACCATGAAAAGACCTTCAGAATAAACCAACCTAGTTTTCGAACTAAACCAGTGTCATAAGCCAGTATGACATCTTCGTCACTGTCAAAACGATTTCTTTTCAGCTTTTTTTTTTTTTATTAAAGATTTGGGAAAAGAAAATAGTCTGATGGAGTCAAATCTGGAGAATATGGTGGGCGTGGAAGAATTTCAATATTCAAATCGTTGGCAGTTTGCAGCACAAGCCGTGCCTTATGGGAGGGTGCGTTGTCTTGAAGCAAAGGCATAATTTGCGTAGGCCCTATCCCTCGTTTTCTGGTCACAGACATTCTTAGTTTGATAAAGAGATCTGTATAGTGGTGCCCATTAACCTTGTTGCCATGAAGCATGTAATCTTTCAATATGACACCTTTGACGTCCCAAAAAACAGTCAGCATTACTTTTCTTGCAGAATTTTGTGCTCTTGGCTTGACATGTGCTGATGAGCCCGGAGTTTTCCACTGTACGCTGGCAATTTTGGATTCTGGGTCAGAATGGTGAATCCAAGTCTCATCTACCGTCACCATGGTTGTCAACATGTTTTTCGACCGCCATGTGTTGAGCAACTGGCCACAGCAATCAACCAGTGTTTGTTTCTGTTCACATGTCAGCACGCGCGGGACCCAGCGGGCACACGCTTTTCTCATGTTCAGTCTGTTGTGTAATGTCTAAAAACTGTACTCTTCCTTAGTCTTGCTGAACCTGATATCACTGCAATTGTCATTTTCTGATCCTGGTCTATGATTTTCTTCACTTTTGCAGCATTTGCATCATTGCACTCTGAGGACGGTCGTCCTGATCTTAGCAGATCAGCAACTTGGGAACGGCCACGCTTAAACTGCAAACACCAATTTTTATTACAGAAGCATACGAAGGACAGACTCCCTCAAACACTGGCTCCTTCTCCTGTGTATTTCTATAGGTGTTTTCCCTTGTAACATCAAGAATTTTGTCACAGTCATGACGTCTGATTTCTCCATTGTTCTGACAAACCGTTGAATGTGCAGATCTGGTCAATATGGTGTGTTGTGACATGCACCATATCGGGAAAACCAGTTGAGGAGGGAAATTCATAATTCACATTTCCATTACAAATTGAATGAGCAACACATGTGCCAAATTTCAACTTTCTCCGCTTACTGCTTCATGGTCAGCTAAAGACTTATGAGAAGCCACTTGTAGTATATTGATGGTATCTACGTTAGGAAAACGATTCTCGAACTTTAAGGAAACATATTTCTCTCACAATAATCATGAATCTCTCTCTCTCTCTCTCTCTCTCTCTCTCTCTCTCTCTCTCTCTCTCTCTCTCTCTCTCTCTCTCTCTCTCTCTCTCTCTCTCTCGCCACTTTCCCCACTTCCACCCAACCATTTTGGAATTGATTGGCTTGGAAAGTACATTAACAATAAAATGAATATAATACCGAAACACTAGGAGCTGTAGTGCGTGACTGACGCACACTACATACTGTAGATATCAAACAGCCTACATTAAAACAATAAGATAAATCCCTCAAGCTGAAATATATGTTACACATATCCACTCAGTAATTTGAACTGTCTACCACGATAATTGGCAATCGTATCCTTTTGCTTGCATAAAGTTGGTTGTTGTTAATGAATGGCAATTTCCTCTGCCAGCTTTAACATGGGGCCATTTTATGTGTTAAACAACACATAAAACTCATTGTCCCTAACAATCACGTGCCTCGTTTCCAAATCGTCCAGTCAATGACGCAGAAGATTAGTGGTTTTTATCCTATTGTTTTAGAATTTATCTTATAGCTTTAGATTATGTTTTGTTATTTCTGCAGTGTGTACCTGACGAGATGCAGCGAAATGTGCCAGAAAATAAATCGTGCAATCAATTGTTTGTGTCTTTGCTTTATAAATTCACTAAAGAAAACAAAAACATTGTTTTGAATTATACCTTGGCTAATTTACTTAAAACACATTTGAATTTCCGAAACGCATGAATTATATGATGACATAACAAAAAATTAAAAATTATACAAGCACCAGTTTCTTCTTCTTCTTTGCGTTCATCCGGAGTGTTTTTTCAGATGTGATTGCGGTGTGTTTCGTTATGCACCCTTGGGTCGAGACCCTTAGACCAACACATCCGACTTTTAGAGTGCAATTTTGACAGATTAGCATTCATGTGGGACTCTCACGTTTGTGGTGCCGTCCACATCCCAGCTTGTCAAGTTGGAACGGTCGAATGCTTCACGAGCAGCCCTCAAAGGAAGGCAGGGACAGTCCATGGCATTTTCCGCCATCCAAGATGGCTTCCATAGTTGCAGAGCCGACACATAGCGCCCTGGTGCTGGGCTCACCGAGGGAATCGTCATGTCATGCTCATGGCTGCTTTAATTCCTCACTTCGATATATTAGGCATATCATTCACCACGAGCCTTTCCCGCACTGACCAGACCGGTCTGCAGATGGTATCCACTCAGCGAATTTTCGATACGGACATGTGCTTGTTGATGTGCCCGTCAGAGCTGTTCCGGGCACAATGAACATTCGGAAACTAGCTAGTCAGAGCTTTTCCGGACACGAGCTATTCGGAAAACTAGTTAGTCAGAGCTATTCCTAGCACAAAAGACATTTCACTCGGACGTTTTCTTTTTGCGTTGTGCCTGATTTATTTGCACCCGTAGGCCAGCACATCCAACTTCAGCAGGCATTTTTACGGGTTAGCCTTCCCGGGGTTTCGAGAGACGTTAGTCTGTTAGTGCTGTGGTGTCGCTCACATCTCAGCTGGTCAAAGTAGAACGGTCAGCGACATCACATTCAACCCTCAAGGGAAGGCAGGGGCAGACTATGGGCATTCTCCCGCTACCCAAGGAGGATTCCATAATTGCAGAGCCGGCACATATTGCTCTGAGACTGGGCTCACCCGAGGAGTTGCCACGTCCTGCTCATGGCTGCTTTAATTCCTCACTTCCATGTGTTAGGCATTTCGCTTGCCACTGGTCGCTCAAGCACACACCAGGAACGGTCAGTCTGCGGGCGATATCCACTAGGTAAGCTTTCGCTTTGGACTTCGGGCCACGCATTGGATTCGCTAGCCGTGAGTTCCATTTCGTATTATTGAGACGTTCTTCCACCTTTGTCTAGACTCTCTATGAGTTAGATACAGACAGTTTAGGTAACCATTTCATTCGACTGGGGCACTTCTTTACCTTTTAGCAATCGCTCACGAGGCAAGCACCAGTGTTATATCAGTCTCCGCAAATGACGCTGCCATCCCACTGAAGAAACAAGTATATTTCCAATCTCGACCTCCAAACGACGTAACAAGTGTGTAATTGCTGAATCTTCACCTTAATAATCAACTATGAAATTAGTCAGATGATTTTGAAGCATCATAACTTTCCAATTTTTTTTTACATAAATCATGCCAAACAAAAACAAAATAAAAAAGGTAGATTTAAACCAAACATTGTACATAATCAATGAACAATTATTATATTGTAAATAACAGTTCACTCAGCATTGAAATTGCGAATGATACACCAAACAAATCATGACACCTGTGTGGCGATATATCGTCCTTCTGTCCACATAAGAAGTCAAAATTGGGCGATATAA
Source organism: Cepaea hortensis (assembly GCA_963921405.1). NCBI lineage: Eukaryota > Metazoa > Mollusca > Gastropoda > Stylommatophora > Helicidae > Cepaea > Cepaea hortensis. The sequence continues at coordinate 35,254,643 of OY992883.1, forward strand.
TGTCCTTTGGCAATGGATCAGTTAATCAATGAATAGACAAAATAGAAAACACAAACATCGATCATTTATCCGGCGTCTGGTAGATCACATAAATATACAGAAAAGATATTATTGATCGTGTAGTCCCATTGTTCAGATGTCTGCCCAAAAATCTAGTTAGTGTTGTCATCGCTGATTGTCGCTAGGTGGCTCCATGGACAAGGCCTGGACGATCCATGGGTCTGTCTTTGATCCCTCGCAGAATTCCTCCTTTGTCAGTTTGTCGTCGCCGTTCTGGATAGATAAATAGCAATAATAACCTTGATAATAGTAATGAAACCCTTACTACTACTACTACTACTACTACTACTACTACTACTACTACTACTACTACTACTACTACTACTACTACTACTACTACTACTACTACTACTACTACTACTACTACTACTACTACTACTACCACCACTACTACTACTACTACTACTACTACTACTACTACTACTACTACTACTACTACTACTACTACTACTACTACTACTACTGCTGCTGCATCTACTACTACTACTACCACCGCTACTATTACTATTTATATACTACTACTACTACTTCTACTACTACTACTACTACTACTACTACTACTACTACTACTACTACTACTACTACTACTACTACTACTACTACTACTACTACTACTACTACTACTACTACTACTACTACTACTACTACTACTACTATTATTATTATTATTACTACTACTAGCAGTTCATTTCATGTGCTGCTACTACTACTAATATCCATAATCACAACCAGAAACAGTAGCAGAACAGCAACAACAACAACAAAAATAGAAACATTAAAAGAAGAATGATTACCATAGCTGTGCAGCTATGCTAGATATTTCTAGCAACTTACAACAAGGTCCATCTCTCTAGTCGTATTTGAAATGCATCTAAATTAACTTGTCTTAAACAAACTACATGCACCATTGAATTTGTCTTTAGGAGCACACACACACACACACACAGACACAAAAATCAATACACACACACCTACACCCACACACACACACCCACCTACACCCACCTACACCCACACACACACACACCCACACACATATAGTTCAATTGTTGAGCAGTTTTGTCTGTCATATAAACATTCTTATAATCCTCATACAGATATGTATGTAGTCTTACACTTTTGTTATTCCACATTGTCCGTCATTGGCACCTTTCCGTCTTGACAGACGATAGTTTGGTACATTGTGCTTCAAAAAAGCTTAATAACTACGACCCATGGCGGTGGCGTTTTTGGCTGATAAGGCCAATTCGTGCTGCAAATGTTTATCCACAGTGGATGCATGTGAAAACATGGTCACTTCCACTATCATGCACCATCTTACGTCACTCACGCTCTGTGTGTGCTTTATCTGCAATCATTTCATTTTCTCCTCTGTCTTTATTCCATTTCTGATGTTTCCCCTTCATGCAACACGTTCAGCGGCGACTTGCTCCCAATGTGCATTATCAAAGCCTGTATCAATCATGTCCCGCTTACACACATCTTTGTATCGTAGTAGAGGCCGACCCTGAGATCTCCACATTGTATAGGTTCAATATACTACCCATTACTTGTTTAGAACTTGCAGTGTTTGACAAATTAAATTTGTTTTAGTTTACTTTAAGTGTGCAGTCTACTATATAAGGATGTTTGTTCCTGCGATATGTAAATTACTGCTGCTGTATATGGATGTTTGTTCTTGTGATATATTGTTTACTGCTGCTATATATGGACGTTTATTCATTTGATATATTGTTTTATATATTGAGAGAGATCAAAGAGATGCCAGGAATATTAGTTGGAGGATATAATATAAATAATATACGCTATGCAGATGACACAGTATTGGTGGCGGATAATTCAACAGACCTACAGCAATTATTAAACATTGTAGTAACAGAGAGTGCAAGGAAAGGACTCTCCTTGAATATCAAGAAAACAGTAACAATGGTAATATCAAAGAAAATGGTGACACCAAAATGTGACATAGAAATAGAAGGAAAAATCCTTAACCAAGTTGATAATTTTAGATACCTAGGGGCATTTATAACATCAGATGGAAGATGTACAACAGAGATTAGGAGCAGAATAGGGCAGGCAAAAGCCGCATTTCAGAAAATGAAGAGTATCTTGTGCAATAAGTCACTATCACTGAATGTAAGAAAGAGAGTGCTGAAATGCTATGTAGAACCAGTTTTGATGTATGGCAGTGAATCTTGGAATGTAAATGAACAAAGTAAGAAGAAATTAGAAGCAACAGAGATGTGGTTCCTGAGACGAATGTTGCGAATTCCTTGGACTGCCAGAGTAACTAACGATGACTGCCTGAAACAGGCTAATGAAACTAGAACATTATATACTAAAATAAGACAGAGACAAACATCTTTCTTCGGTCACGTGATGAGAAGAGAGGCATTGGAGAACATCGTAACAACTGGAAAGATGGAGGGGAAGAGAGGCAGAGGCAGACCAAGAGAAAGGATGCTGGATGGATTGAGACGGTGGCATGGAGGAATATCAGCAGCAGAGTTGATCCAGAAAACCAAAGACCGAGATATGTGGATAGCCATGAACGCCTACGCCAGCTGGCACGGCACTTGATGATGATGACGATATTGTTTACTGCTGCGATAATAGGACGTTTGTTCTTGTGATATATTGTTTACTGGTGCGACAACAGGACGTTTGTTCATGTGGTATATTGTTTACTGCTGCAATAAAAGGAAGTTTTTTCTTGTGATATATTGTCTACTGCTGCCATATAGGAGCGTTTGTTCTTGTGGTATTTTGTTTAATGCTGCGATAAAAGGACATGTGTTCTTGTGTTATAATGTTTACTGGTGCGATAAAAGAACGTTTGTTCTTGTGATATATTGTTTACTGCTGCAATAAAAAACGTTTGTTCTTGTGATATATTGTTTACTTATGCTATATAAGATCGTTTGTTCTTGTATTATATTGTTTACTACTTCGATAAAAGAAAGTTTGTTCTTGTGTTATATTGTTTACCACAGCGATGCTTGCTTGCTTGCTTGCGTTCGTTGGCTTGAGCTCCAACGCGAAGTCCTGTATGTCGGATGAAGGCATCCTGTTGTCCAACATCAGTGTGATGTCATACAGGACCTGAGGTTTGCGTAAATATCCGTTGTCCCATGTCTGGCTTATCTGTGTGCAGACTGGTGGTTCCTCGCCGTACAGGCAGACACTCTCCGACTTCAGAGGAATCGGCGATCCTACTGACTTCAGCCAGGACCCGAAGGGACCTTGTCGCATGATTGCGCACTCCGTCTTGTTCACTGCTGCACATCACAAATTCAAAACACACTTCTCACTAAAGGTTTGCACTAGGGAGAATTGGAATGCTAGGAATGTAGCGTCAACATTATTAATAGCTGTGACACCCAATGATGGACAGATCATGTGGTCTAAGCCCGTTCTGTTCATTGGTTAACCTAGAATAATCGCGTCGCCCGCGAAATGTTTTGGGTCCAGCGACGCTAAATTTCAAAGACTTGCAGAGCGACCGGCAAAGCATCTAGATGTGGTTTAGGTCTCTGTATGTCCCTCATCCTGATTCAGAAGGAAAGCTTCAGTCGAAATTATGCCTGAGTTTGTTTATTTCTGAGTCAGGTGAGGATGGCGGTGTTCGCAGATTGTCATGATCCAGAGGTGCAGAACATTGCCCAATAATGTACAATGGCTGTCAACCTAGAGCAGATCTGTAATATAAAGGTGCAACAGGAATATGTGGCCAGGACCAAGAATATTCAACGAGTCCCCACTGAACTGTGCCCAAACCGGATCGGTGTTTCATGATTGATCTGGTGATTGATATATCTGAAGTGTAGAAACAGTGCTAAGATCATTAGGATCAATTTTATACCTCAATGCAAATTACTTACAAATATGGCAGAAGTCTGGCAACATTTCATCACTGCTATACTTTGATTTTACTCAGTGAAACTTTATACTTGTGAGAACAATCAATAATTTTCAGGAACAGAGAGTAGTCATGAACTCCTCTGATTCATACAGTGTGTAGAGACTGTTTAGACTATTTGTTTTACAAATCCTTGAGAAATGTTCCAGTACCATCTGGGGTATTTATTCCAGAAACAATAGCAGGCTAACTGATGGGAAGGCTTAGTGGCCAAATGACTGAAGTCATCTCTGAACATGAGAGTTCTTATTTCTAATGTTGAATATGAACATTATCTCAATGTCTTGATGTATTTCATATATGTCATAATGCATCACTGGTTACTTCCACAGGTTTTTATTTTGATTAATAAACCAAAATTAACTGTTCCTACATTTTTCTGTCAGTCCATTGTGGTGTGACAAAACTTTTCATTATTATCTATGTGTTTAGTTAATGTAACTACTTCACATAAAGGTAGTATCTGGAACTACAGGTGACTGGGTAAACTCTAATAGACAGCTAAATTCTGTCCTATTGTAATCTCCCAGGTCCCAGGTTACTCAGAAAAGGGAACTTTACATTTTATTAATTCCTGTGACCATTTCACCTAAAAGGGAAAATGTTCATAGGTGGGGGACTCTCGAGCTAATTAAGTTTCTCTTTTCGGGAAGGAAGATTTTGGAGGGAAGAAATTAATTTCACTGGGAAAACTCCTAGATTTCCAGAGCTATTATGGGTCAATTTGGCTTCCAAGAACCCATCCCCTCCAAATGAAATCAGTCCCATCCTCATAGCTTTACTTCATTGTGGGGTAAGTCGAGGTGGGTACTGCTTCCAACTCCCAACATGTCACATTTACTGTTAGGCTCGTCTCGGGGTAGAACTCGTGCTTTCTCGTAACCATACAACATTTATTGTTGGTACCACATAGTGGGTTAATTTTGTTCACACCACAATTGCTTGAAATATGTGAATATTTTCTTTCAGGTTTTTAAGGTGAAACAGAACTCTACATTTTTTGCGGAGCTTTATTTACAATTTTGAGGACCGCATTTGCAAGACCACTAGGTGGACTTTGTGTAATTCAAGATTCAGAACCACTGATTAGAAATCACTTTAGGTTTTATGTTACCAGGTGTAGATCAGAGGGGTAAATCAGAATCTTTATTGTCTAGTGAGGTTGACTGCGGGTGTTTGGTGTTTTTCTCTCAATAGTCGAAAACTCCAGATTTCGTGCAAGATTTTCCTGCAACATTACATTGTTGATTTGTTGTTTGTATTTCGCCATTGCATGCTTTGTACCGTTTCAGATACAGGGGTTTTCCTATCTGAATCAGACAGAGGCGACACTTAGTATTTTTTTTCAAATATTTGGGAAAGATCTCAAATTTAGCATGGCGGAAACAGCTTTACTACGGAAACAGTATGTTGATGTAGACAAATCATGTGGGTTAAAGGGTCCTGAGCTCGCGAAGTACGTTTCTGACGAATTCGATAGACATGAGCGTTTACAGGCTGAGATAACCCAGAAGGAAAAAAACAGAGAGGCTGAAATAATTCAGAAGGAAAAAGACAGAGAGGCTGAAATGATTCAGAAAGAGAGAGAAAGCTGGATAGCTTTAGAGTTGGAGGATAGAAAGCTGCAGGCTGAGATGGAAAATAGAGAAAGGGAAAGACAACATCAGGTGGAGATTAGGCGCATGGATAATGAGTTGGAGAGGAGGAGACTGGAGAGTGGTGTTCCTACCACCCCCTCCATTTCCACACGCAGGCCAACTACAGATATACAGACAGAGGAAAACTACCATCACACTGGAGCGATGGCATTTCCTTTGGAACCATATAATGAGAACGCTGAAGGGATTGATCACTATCTTTCCCGGTTCGAACTTATGTGTTCTACATGTGGGCTTGATGAATCTAAATGGTCGGTGAAACTATTGAGAACTACTGCTTTTGAAATTTTCTCTAGACTTAGTCATGAGGAACGACAGGATTACGGTGTTCTCAAAAGAGCTTTACTAACTCGCTTCGAAGTCGATTCTGATAACTATAAAAGGAAATTCAGATCAGCTAAGAAGGAGCCTGGGGAAAGTTACGGCCAATGGGTTGAAAGATTAAAATCCTACCTGCACAAATGGGCAGAGATGGGAAAGTTTGAAGAAACATTTGAAGGACTCCGAGAGATGATATTGATTGACCAATTAAGGGATAAAATGTCATCAGAACTTCGGGCGTTCTTAACACAGAATGGAGCTGATAGACTTGAGAAAATTATTCTTTTGGCAGAGAGATGGGAGAAATCTCAGAAGGAGGTGGGAAGTAAGAGTCGGATGACCAAAGCTTCTCCCCCAGACCAATCACTCAAGACCAAAGAAAAAGAACATACCAACCCTAATAAGAAGTTGAAGAAATCTGCGAGCACCAGTCAAACTTATATTCAGGCTGCCAAGAAGAGTGGGAAGGACTACTGTACCAATTGCCGGAAGGTAGGACATCACACAAAAGATTGTCGGAAGAAACCTCCTACCCCTCACACAGTTGCATGTCTGACTCGCCGGAAGGAACGTAAGGTGAGCACTAGTGAAACGTCCAGTGTGACAACTCATGAAGACATCCACTCCAAAATTCCGGTAGTGGAATCCATCTTGCTAAATGGATACCCCGCCATTTGCTTATATGATACAGGTCTAAATTATGACTGCGTCGTAGCAACATCCTTAGTTCAGCCAGAACAGTTGACTGAGGAAATGGTGATTATACAGGGACCCTTGAAAAGTTCAGCCAATATGTCACTACCTGTGGCTCGAGTACATATAGCTTCGCGTTATGTTACTGGAACAATCAAGGCAGCGGTGATGGAAAATCCCGTGTACCCAGTCCTGCTCGGTTGTCGTTACTTCTTTCTAGGAGAACCTATACAGCCTGTGATAGTCGCTGCTTTGACGACTAATTCGCAGACAGAAAAGACTCCAGCATCGTCGACTCCGACCAACCCTCGACCAGAGGATCTGAAGAAAGCACAGAGTGCTGACAGTACCTTGTTGCCATGCTTCAACAAACTGCCTAAAGCACATTCACCTCCACGTAGAGGCGACATGTATATGAAGGGTGGACTTCTATATCGCAAGGCAGGTAAAAGTGGACAAGAATATTCTCAATTAATTGTCCCGTCTACGTATCGTGCTCAACTATTGGATATGGATGGGCCACAACTTATCTTTCAGTGGGCATATGGGAATAAATGCCACTACGCAAAGAATTTCCATGCACTACTTTTGACCCGGAATGAACTCTGACGTCATCAGATATGTCAAGTCATGCCCAGAATGCCAAAGAGTGACCCCAAGACACAGGACACCCCCTGTCCCGCTTGGTGAGATGCCCCTAACTGGATCTCCTTTCGAGAGAGTTGTCGTAGACATTATCGGACCACTCCCCAGGACGAGGAGGAGGAATCGATACATATTAACATTGGTGGACGTCTGTTCAATGTGGGCAGAAAGTATTCCAATGCCATCAAGTGACTCCAAGCACATTGCTGAAGCCTTACTTGAGATATTTACTCGGATTGGATTTCCCCTCAAAATCCTAACCGACAATGCATCACAGTTTCGCAGTAAACTCATGGAAGAAGTCTTTCGGCTATTTCATGCTCGCCATATCTATTCATCTCCCCATTTGCCTCAAACGAACGGGAGTGTAGAACGGTGGAACGATACCCTCATCAGTATTCTGAGAAAGTTAGCTCATGAAAAACCAGAGGATTGGGACACATATATTCCTGCTGCATTATTCGCATACCGGGAAGTGCCGCATCACTCTACTGGGATTGCGCCCGCAACACTGTTGTTTGGGAGGCCAATCAAGGGACCCTTGGAAGTGCTACTGAGAACATGGACTGATGATCATGCAGATGATACAGTTGTTACTGCATCTGTTTATGTTGCTGAGTTGAAGAAACGTCTACAACATGGTTGGAGACAAGCGAATGTGAATCTGCGTCAAGCTCGACGAAGAATGACTCGCAATTTCAATAAGAAGGCAAAAGATAGAGAGCTGACAGTGGGTTAAAAGGTGCTGCTACTACTTCCAACCAGTCAGAACAAGTTGCAAATTGGATGGAAAGGACCATTTGAGGTGACAGAGAAAATATCTCGTACTCACTACAAAATTTCTGTCAAAGGCAAGTTGAAAGTGTTTCACATAAACCTTTTGAAGAAATGGAATGAAAGATCCGCAACCTCCGAAACTGCACACCTGATGGCTATGGCTGTTGCTACTGAAGTAGAACAAGGAATTACCATGGGAACAGAATGTACACTGCAAGCCAAAGAGACATTTCAGGATGTGGATATCAATCCCAACCTATCTCCAGATCAGCAGAAGCAAATTCGAGATCTTATGGCAATGTATGCAGAAATACTTACCGACAAACCAGGTCTTACTAATTTAGTGGAATTTGATATGAAGCTAACAGATGATACACCTGTGCGAGTCAAGACGTACCCAGTTCCTTATGCCAAGCAAAATACTTTGCAGGAAGAGATACAGCAGATGCTCTCATCAGGAATTATAACACAATCTGAATCTCCATACAGTGCTAGTGTGGTGTTGTTGAGAAAACCTAATGGTGAACACAGAATGCGCATAGATTATCGACAGCTCAACGCGATTACTGAATTCCAGGCAGAACCTCTACCTGACCAGAATCAGATGTTCACTCGTCTCAACACAGCACAATACTTCACCAGGATTGATCTCAGTAAGGGATATTACCAAATTCCTGTGAAACCGGAAGTCAGACCGTGGTTAGCTTTCAGTACTCCTGGAGGACACTACGAGTTCAATGTTCTTCCATTTGGATTAAGTAACGCTCCAAGTGTATTTACACGCATGATGAGAAGATTACTTGACCCATTACATCATCCGGCCATCAGCCACTTCATGGATGATATTTTAGTTACTACTGAGACATTTGAGGAGCATGTCGAAGCATTGCATCTCTTGTTCAAGCGACTTAAGGAAACCGGTTTGACAGCAAGACCCAAGAAGTGTCAAATAGGATTTCAACAATTGGACTTCCTAGGCCATAAGGTATCTCAAGGCTTCATAACACCTCAAGAAAGAAATGTGGAGAAACTTCAGAGAGCACCTCGCCCAAGGACCAAAAAGGATGTTCGATCATTCGTCTCCTTATGTGGATTCTATCAAAGATACATCAAAGTCTTCAACACACTGGCTGCACCCTTAACGGATCTTACCAAAAAGGGGAATCCAGAGAAAGTCATATGGTCAGCTGATTGTGAGAAGGCTTTTACAGCTCTCAAACAAGCTTTAACAGCCAAACCGATCCTACATCTACCCAACCTCGACCGCTCATTCGTGCTCCGCACAGATGCGAGTAATATTGGAATAGGGGCCACCTTACTCCAGAGGAAAGGAGATGATCACTCAGAGCTATTCCCTGTAGCTTATGCAAGCAGGAAACTGAATGCTTCTGAACGGAACTACTCGGTGATTGAGCGTGAGTGCCTTGGTCTAATCTGGGCTGTGGAAAAGTTTCAGGCATACCTGTATGGTAAACATTTTACAGTGCAATGTGATCACCAACCCTTGATGTTTCTGGCATCGTCACGGAATCTAAACGCAAGACTCATGTGATGGTCGCTGCTGTTGCAACCATATTCATTCCAAATCGAATACGTTCCTGGGAAAATGAACGTAGGCGCCGACTTCTTGAGTCGTTGTCCAGTTCCTGATGAACCATCAACTTCGGATGAAGTGGAAAACCAACAAGAGGGATCACAAAAGGAACCGTGTCAGCTGTGAACGACTGAGACGATAGTTCTCCACAGAGATCAATCTGGAGGGGGGCTCTGTCGCATGATTGCGCACTCCGTCTTGTTCACTGCTGCACATCACAAATTCAAAACACACTTCTCACTAAAGGTTTGCAATAGGGAGAATTGGAATGCTAGGAATGTAGCGTCAACATTATTAATAGCTGTGACACCCAATGATGGACAGATCATGTGGTCTAAGCCCGTTCTGTTCATTGGTTAACCTAGAATAATCGCGTCGCCCTCGAAATGTTTTGGGTCCAGCGACGCTAAATTTCAAAGACTTGCAGAGCGACCGGCAAAGCATCTAGATGTGGTTTAGGTCTCTGTATGTCCCTCATCCTGATTCAGAAGGAAAGCTTCAGTCGAAATTATGCCTGAGTTTGTTTATTTCTGAGTCAGGTGAGGATGGCGGTGTTCGCAGATTGTCATGATCCAGAGGTGCAGAACATTGCCCAATAATGTACAATGGCTGTCAACCTAGAGCAGATCTGTAATATAAAGGTGCAACAGGAATATGTGGCCAGGACCAAGAATATTCAACGAGTCCCCACTGAACTGTGCTCAAACCGGATCGGTGTTTCATGATTGATCTGATGATTGATATATCTGAAGTGTAGAAACAGTGCTAAGATCATTAGGACCAATTTTATACCTCAATGCAAATTACTTACAAATATGGCAGAAGTTTGGCAACATTTCATCACTGCTATACTTTGATTTTACTCAGTGAAACTTTATACTTGTGAGAACAATCAATAATTTTCAGGAACAGAGAGTAGTCATGAACTCCTCTGATTCATACAGTGTGTAGAGACTGTTTAGACTATTTGTTTTACAAATCCTTGAGAAATGTTCCAGTACCATCTGGGGTATTTATTCCAGAAACAATAGCAGGCTAACTGATGGGAAGGCTTAGTGGCCAAATGACTGAAGTCATCTCTGAACATGAGAGTTCTTATTTCTAATGTTGAATATGAACATTATCTCAATGTCTTGATGTATTTCATATATGTCATAATGCATCACTGGTTACTTCCACAGGTTTTTATTTTGATTAATAAACCAAAATTAACTGTTCCTGCATTTTTCTTTCAGTCCATTGTGGTGTGACAAAACTTTTCATTATTATCTATGTGTTTAGTTAATGTAACTACTTCACATAAAGGTAGTATCTGGAACTACAGGTGACTGGGTAAACTCTAATAGACAGCTAAATTCTGTCCTATTGTAATCTCCCAGGTCCCAGGTCACTCAGAAAAGGGAACTTTACATTTTATTAATTCCTGTGACCATTTCACCTAAAAGGGAAAATGTTCATAGGTGGGGGACTCTCGAGCTAATTAAGTTTCTCTTTTCGGGAAGGAAGATTTTGGAGGGAAGAAATTAATTTCCCTGGGAAAACTCCTAGATTTCCAGAGCTATTATGGGTCACTTTGGCTTCCAAGAACCCATCCCCTCCAAATGAAATCAGTCCCATCCTCATAGCTTTACTTCATTGTGGGGTAAGTCAGAGTGGGTACTGCTTCCAACTCCCAACATGTCACAGACCTGTTGCCCAGGACGCTCGACGAGGACGCATCAATAGGTCTTGGCCAGTATATAACCCGGCCCTGGTGCCTTGGAAACACCTCTGCGTCCCAACCACAGCGATAAAAGGACGTTTGTTCTTGTGATATATTGTTTATTGCTACAATAAAATGACATTTGTTTTTGGTTAGATTGTTTACTACTGCAATAAAAGGACGTTTGTTCTTGTGATATATTGTTTACTGCTGCGATAAAAGGACGTTTGTTCTTGTGTTATATTGTTTAATGCTGCTATATAAGGACGTTTGTTTTGGTGATAAATTGTTTACTGCTTCTGTGTGGTTGTCTTATTTATATTCGCTTTATTATCAAAGCACAAATCGAAACTGAAAACTAATTAAGCCAGTGGAAGGTCAAAGTGAACCCCAAAAAAAATTGATATATCAATGCACTAAAACACACAGAAATGACATCCGATAAAGCAAATATGGCAAAAAATATATAATTTTCAAAATAATTAAACTTCAGAGAGTGGGTAGTTTTGAATATCTAGGTTGTCCGTTGGTAGACGTTGATACAGTAATTACAGAATTTATAGAATAACAAATATAGCTTAGCAAAACCTAAGTCAGTTAACGCAGTAATGTATTGAACCAGACTGAAGAACACAATTCCGAATAATAAGAGTTTGCATATTTCATGTCTCAAGACTTTTTTTTTTTTTGCATATTCTTATTACAGGACATCGCATTAACACCAGCATTTCTGCCGCTGTGAACTCTTGGCAACTTTACGTACAGTAGTTTGCCATTGCTTTCTGAACGACCGGCACCGTTACCAACGCAAAACCAACGCAACGCCGTCTGCTGCCTAATCACGCGTAGCTGTATTTCGAACTCGGGTATACAGGATTCGAACCGCTTGTCTCAAGATACACGTGGGAAATTTGAACACTTAACAAATAAACCGAAAAACACACATTCATTTATATGATACAGAACATATTACAAATTCAACGGAAGGAATTGAGAACAAGCACTTATATGCAATACAACCTTAACAGTGAGGTTTATTTCGGTTAATAATGAAGAAGATTGCTCATTAACACAAAGGAAAACGAGGAAAAGAATATGTTTTCAGCATATAAAAAATGACAGCCTGAAAAAGATAATTTTGGAGGGAAGTGTACCGATGAAGCGGAGAAGCTGAGACAACAAGGTATATGGAGTCAGTATTTGATAGATAAGTTACACATGACAACGGCCGAGACCGAACTTCGGGTTTCAGTTATAGAGGATGTTATAGAGATCTGAGGATGGGGACGGAGCGCTTATGGGAATGCCCCGAATGCTGTGATGTCGGTTCCTAAATCAGTCAATAAATCAATCAGTTATAGAGAAATTTCAAAAGACCGTTATGCAGGCGAAGTCCAGCACGAAACAAACCAGCGGATGAAGATGGTCATCACGGTATAAATAACATGACATCTATTGACTATGAAACGTTTATTTGTGAAAGAGATAACTCACTGACCAAGTCCATCTTTTGGAAGACCATGTCCACTCTCTTCTGGGGCGTGTTTTCATCTTTGGGCAGGTCCATCAGGTTGCCCACCATGCTGTATATGGCTTTGACGATCTCCTCCATCTCCGCCCTTGTGATTTGTCCATCATTGTCTAGATCGTACAAGCTAAAGGCCCCTGAAAGAAGTGAGCACCTCACAGGATTAAGTTTGCTTTTATACTAGACATTATTTATGTCTCTAGATGTGTTTGTGCGTTTCATTATCATTATGACGAATACCAGTTTTGAAGTCTCTCCCCCCCCCCCCCCCCGATATGTGTGTGCTGTATATTATCAATTTGTGTTTAAACCGCTGTTGATATTTATTTCCTAGATGACTCATAAAGTAAAGGTGCAGACAGGTATGCTTGGGTCAGAGTGACAGTCTTCCATTCAACAATTAACAAAAGAGAGCATATATCGAAATCCCCTCCCACCCCTGACATGCTGGTGTGGTGGGAAACGAGCAGGGGACAGATTGGCTGGGTCTGCACCGCTTGGTGAGGTACTGTTGCGTGATAAGGCAGAAGTGATCGGGTTCCTTTGGAATCGTGCAGAAGAGCGGTGGATAGAGTATCATTGATTGGATAGAATGGTGCTGCTGGGGGTGAGTAGCGACTCTGGTTGACAACCAAAACTCAGAGGAAAGGTCATGCAGACATATAATCAGGCTGCTATTGGTAACATTAGTATGGGACTCTTCGCTGGCTCTTGAAGATGGGGACGAAGCACGTATGATAATGTCCTGAGTGCAGGGATGTTGATTGTTGACTCAACTCAATTAAACATAACTTATTTCCGATATATTTTTGTGCTTTATTTTGTAAAACGACAGTCTTAATTACACTCTAGTTAGCTGCATTTTACACCTGTATACCACAAAATAAGAGGATCCAATCTAGCATAGAAGTTAGTGCGCTAGCCTGCCAAAAAAATAGGGCAGGTTCAAACCCCGGCAAATGCTGATTTATTGTTTACGTCTGTCAGGGTCTTAAACTTGGCTCGTTATACCTAACACATGTGAGACAAGTACAAGTACAACATGATTGGACTTGAGACACGACGACACGAAGTTCAATGGATTTATTTACAAGTCACATGCAATACGATCTAGTTTGGCATGTGATGATCATTACAATACATATACAATGCATCAATACACTTACAGACAACCCACAGCTTTACAGTCTATCTTACAAGATGTACAAGCACTCGACTTTCGGGCACAGAACTACACAAAGCCTTTCTCTACCCACACGTCCTGTCTGGTCCGAGTACCCAAGCTGTCTGTCTGTTTCTCGCAGAGCGCTTGCCCTCTGTGGATTGACGTCACGAGGACTGCGTGCGTCTTGCTTTGTCCTTGCCTGACCGCTGGCTATCGCGTCAGCCAGCCACCTGCGGGCAGGTAACTAATACTCGCCTGGCGGGCGTAACGATGTTCCTGCATCCCGGTTGGGGACTATTCGCCTGGCGGGCGTAACGATGTTCCTGCATCTCGGTTGGAGACATTCGAGATTCTGACACGCTCCCCCGGGGATTCTTCATGAAAGATCTCATCTTTCATGTATACTCTCTATATACATACCGGGTTAATATTTTAACCATGTCAGAATCGACCTTTCTGTTGTTATATACATTGGTATAGAAATACATAAGAATACATATATTGGCATAGAAATACATAAGACATGCAAGTTGTATTTTAAGACATGTGGTGTTCAATCTTTACCACTTGCCAAGTTTCATCCTCTCGATGGATGACCACCTGAGTTGCAATATTGACCCAGTCAGATCGGTAGCACCAGCTTTCAAAGCAACTACCTCGCAACCTCTTAAAAAAAGTAATAATATGCTTTTTGTAACAAAAAACATCGGGTAAGACTGTAATACGGCTTTATATAAGCCGTATTCAACGCTCGAGCTCCGACCTCATTTGGCCGGGAGCTCTTCCGTCGGTCTACAACGTCGGTAACCCTATACCATGCCCAGTTGATGACTTCTTGGAGTGTTAACAATCTGGCAACCATGGCTATTTATATACAACACATATTCAAATACATTTCAATTTACTGCCCTTGGTGTAATAATGTAACAACACTTAAATGAAAGGGACATAATTTCAAAAAACTATCACATCTAATATATTACAATTATTCTTCTATTTCTCAGCGTCATAGCTTGATGCTTTTCCATAATAACGAAAAAATGTCGATAGTATGAATAAGTTAATCAAGGTATGATTCTAAGATTACACTAATTGAAAAAATATTAATACACAATTCGTGTATTCGGAATTGGTGATTCATAAATATTTTAGAAGCGTCATAACTTTTTAAGGTTTTGTTTGTCGTCTGCTAATTTTGGACTAAATTTATAAATTATCCGGAAGTACATGAACAGCTGATGTTGAAAATTCTATAACACACTTGTTCCGGTCTGATGTAGCGATTCGGAATGTAACTGTTCTGATAGTTCATGTGTTCGTTGTTTCGCTGGAAAACTTCTGGATTTCGATTGACTGCAGTGGTGTAAATGTCAAATTTCAGTTCACTCTTTCACACACGGATTAAAATATCACTGGATATGTTCCAATCGCAGATACCACTGATAAATTGGATAGTTCGCTTGAGGTAAGTTCAGAGCGAATGTGGCACTGTTCTTGTTTCGTACTATATATATACAATTAATATTGTTCGCTTTCTATCACACGCTACACAATTATTCGAGACACTTACTACAGTAATAATACAATAAGAAAAACTATATATAGTGGAAATGAACCCTATCACATCACATAGTAGACATACACAGCTTTCGTGGAAAAAAAATCTTCACTGATGGCTGTGTTGGTCTGAGTGTATTTAACACACTGCACTCAGACATTAGTGCTTACTGGGTCGGTCGGACAACAGGACAAAAGATCGGCAATCGTGTTGGTTCTGCCAGCGATATGTCGAACTTCAAAGCTGTAATCTTGAAGCTTGAGAGACCAGCGCGCTATCATTTGGTTGGTAGGTACTCCTGAAGTGATAAATTTTAATGGGCTATTGTCGGACTCTACAATAAAATGACGTCCCAGGAGGAATTTGGACAATTTAGTTATACCCACCACTAGAGCAAGAGCTTCCAACTGTGGTGTCGACCAAGCGCGTTCTCTTGCGGTCAACTTTCTAGAGACGTAGTATACAGGATGTAGGATGTTATCATGTTCCTGTAACAGAACTGCCCCAATCGCCACGGAGCTCGCGTCTATCCGTAATCTGAAAGGAATATGTAATATTGGCAATTTGAGAATGGGATTCTTTAAACTATTCTCAGAAAAATAAGATAACACTTTATGGAATGCAAATTTTAGGCATTCATTGTTTACAATCTTTTCAGGTTGATCTTTCGTTAGTAGGTTAGTAAATTTTTCAGTCAGTTCAGCAAAATCTGGTATGAACTGTCTATAGTAATTTAATAGTCCTAACACACTTCTTACTTGCTTTTTCGTAGTCGGAAGTGAGAGTTTCAGTATTTTGGACACGATGTTATCGTCTGTCGTGACAAAGCCATTATATATTTTGTACCCCAAGAAGGATATTTCCTGATAGGCTATGTCTACTTTTGTAGGCTTTACCGTCAGTCCGTGCTGTCTGATCCGTTCAAATGTCTGCTGTAATGTCTTTATGTGGTCTGTCATTGTCTTTGTGTGAACACAAATGTCGTCCATGTAACAGATAATGTTTGGTATGTCTACTAGTAACAGTCGTGTCATACGTACGAATGTCGCTGGGGCATTGACAAGCCCAAATGGAAATTTGCACCATTCGTACAGTCCCCAAGGTGTGGCAAATGCTGTCAGATGTCTGCTCTGTTCGTCTACCGTTATCTGCCAGTAACCTTTCGTCATATCTAACTTCGTAAAGAATCTAGAGTCTGTCAGTTCTGTCAGTAGATCTTCAGAGTTGGACATTGGTTCTAGATCTAGAAATGTTATTTTAATTAATTTCCTATAGTCGACACAGAGTCTTATCGTGTTGTCCATTTTGCGTACCATGACCATTGGAGATGAAAAATGTGATTGGGATCGTCTAATGATGTTGTTTTTCTCTAAGCTAATGATTTCCTGATGTAAATTTTCTTTGTAATGCAATGGAATGGTGTAAGGTCTGCATTTTATGGGTGTGTTTGAAGTGAGTGTGATGTGATGCTGTACTAATTCTGTTTGTCCTGGGTTGTTGGAGAAGATGGTGTTGTACAGTTGTATGAGCTGTTTGCAGCTGTCTGTTTCTGCTTGAGTTAAGTTTGGGTTTATTTTGATTTCTTTCAAGCAGTTTGTCGTGTCTACTGCAGGTGTTGGAATTTCGTCACTATCTTCGTCATCTTCATGATCTATTATCACTGTACAAGCTGTTGTATCGTCCTGTTCGTTTTCTCTGTTGTAATATGGTCTTAGCATATTAATGAGGAATATTTTATGTTTGTCTTTTATTTGAATCTCATAGTCTACAGCTGAAATCTGTCTTATTACTTTAAATGGCCCTTGCCAAGACTCAGTCAATAAGTGTCTGTCACTAGGTAAGAGAAGAAGTACGTCCTGTCCAGGTGTCAACGTTATTGTCCTGTTACCTTTGTCTGCATATTGTCTATATGTAGCACCAGATAATTTTAGTGCTTCTTTTGCAATTATACAAGATTTGATGATTATTTCACGCAATGATGTAACGTATACGTATGATGATATGGGTTTAAGTAAAGGAGTGGATTCAGTTAACATTTGATGATAGATGCTCAATGGGCCACGTGGTTTGGCACCATAGATAAGTTCAAAAGGAGAGAATCCAGTACTAGAATGTGGCACTTCGCGATAAGCAAAAAGTTAGTTAGTTAGTTAGTTAGTTAGTCATTGTTCCGAACATGCAGGTCAATGTACAGGACAGATGTTAAAGCATTCCCCGCGAATTTCACAGCTCACAGTGTCGCCCACGCACTCACTCAGTAGCAAAAAGTATAGCAGGCAAATATATGTCCCAGTTGTTGGGATGTTCTTGCGTGACTTTAGCAAGCATATGCTTTAAATCACCGTTAAACGTTTCTATGATTCCCGTTGAGTGAGGGTGATAAGGGGAATTGAAACATTGTTTCACCCCTAACATTTTGGTGAAAGCTTGAGTAGATGCGGCAATGAACTGGCTTCCCCTATCTGATAGGATAGTGTCTGGAAATCCTATCCGTGAAAATATATGGAAGAAAACTTGTATTATATCATTGCCAGTTATGTTCTTTAACGGAATCGCTTCCGGCCAGCGGCTACATAAATCAACGATGGTAATAATATATTTATTCCCTCTGGTTGTTATTTGATTAAGAGGGCCCACTATGTCGACAGATATTTTCTCAAAAGGTCGACTGGCTAAGTCAGTAATCTGTAATTTTGCCTGTGGGTGTTTACCTTTCTTTACTAGTTTTTGGCAGATGTCACAACTTCTACAATATTGCTTCATGTCATTGCAGAATTTGGGCCAATAGAACTGTGTAAGTAATCTTGATCTGGTCTTAGAGTATGCCATATGCCCTGCAAGAGGTATATCATGGGCAAGGTGTAAGTCTTGCTTACGGTACTCAATCGGCAAAACAGTTTGCTCTGTTGTGTTGTCACCTCTGGTATAGTACCTGGTGAGGATGCAATTTTTCAAAGCAAAATGCCATCTTGCATTTTTGGTTACCTTTGACTTTTGGCCGATCAGATCAAAATATTTACACAATGAAGGATCAGCCTTTTGGGCTGTTACAAAAGTCTCCTTCATGGTTTTAGGAGGTAGTACCACTGGGCTAAGCATTTCTATAGCCTCAGTTTGGTTAATTTCATCTTGCACTCTAGCAGTAGATCTAGTTACTGCGTTCACACATTCAATGATATCGGATGGTGATGAAACAGCTTGATCAATGATGTCATGAGATCTTAGTGCTACATTAGCTACCATACATTCATTCGGTGATACAACATTATCAATGATGACATTTGATGGTGATGATGTTATGTTCTCATCAATGCAAACAGATGTTATATCATGAGGCATATCATTCACCTCTGGTAAATTTCCAATGATAATATCACACACAGGGTTAGTTAATGCTGCGCATTTTACTTTCCCAGTGAGGAAAGGTGTCTGAATATATGCCCATGCTAGTGGGTACTTTTCAATATTTCCAGAGAATGTTCTGCATGTTACGTGCCTGCCTGTATAGTCTGTAGGCATTATGAACTTTCTCTTTTGTCCAATAAGTGAACTTCCGGTGTCCCGAAGGACTGTAGCAGGCTTGCCATTCACATATCCCTGGTGGATGTTTATTCTGCCTTTGGAATCTATTACCAAATTAGCTTCTTCATTGGCAATAGGAATGGAGTGGCCGCATGTCAAAATGCCATCTTCATAAAAGGTATTACAAACAGTACATTTATTTGCGTTAAACATGTCAAAAGCCTGTGCTGAGTTCACAGGGTGTTTCTCTGATTGTTCTTCATCTTACGATGAACTATCAAATAAGGCGGCATTTGCTTTCTTGGTCATTTGCCTTCCTTTACAAGCATGACGCCAATGTCCGTACGCCTTACAGAGGAAACATTTACGTGCCTTTTTGAAGGATTTACGTTCCTTATCTTGGCTATTTATGATGTTCTGTAGATATGTAAGATATGCTGGGTTCTTGTCGCACATCTCACCTTGATGGTGTGAAATGTTACAATATCTACAATGATAGTATTTCTCAGAGGTAGGCTTATATGGTTTTTGCCTATTATAGGGTTCTGATCGGGGTTTTTCATAGTTAGCCGATGCTACAAAGTTTGTATCAGTAGCTTCACTAGCAAAACAATGTTTATTGGCTGTATAATAAGCCGAACCACGTCTCTCAATCTGATCTACACTCGTACATTCATTCTCTTGCAAAAAATTTGAAAATGCTGGTGGAAGGGATGAGATGACTTTATCCCTGATGATGAGATCTTCTAATTTTTGATAATCTTTATCTATTTTAGCTGCTGAAGTCCATTTGGTAAATATGTCTCCGACTAAGCAGAGGTAGTCAGAGAACGTTTGAGTCGATTTTTGGACTCATCTTGCCGAATTGTTCTCTGTAACCTGCCTCATCTAGCATAAAATGTGCCATAATCTTTGATTTTAGATAATGGTAATCTTTTCGGAGGTCTTTGGGGATAGTCTCTATGACTTTCAGAGGCTCCCCTGACAAACTCCTCATATAAATAATATTCCATTCAGAAAGTGGGACCTGGTAATGGTCCATTAAGGTTTCAAAATTCTGGGTGAAGGCTGCAATGCAGTCACCTGAGGTATAATTTCTCACAATACCTTGATACTTTTTGTACTGGTTTTCTTTCTCCAGTCTTTCAGCATTCTTAGACTCTTTGTCTATGGCAGTATCTGTTTCAAGTTGCTTAATTTTTAGTTGTAACTCAAGCTCTTCTCTTTAACTCTGAGCTGAGATCTCTGCCTTCCTCAATTCATTATCTAATTCAGCTTGCTTTGTTTTTGCAGATAGTTCTAGCTCTGTTTGTTTCAATGCTGTTGCTGCCTCTGCCTGCTTTAAGGCTGTTTCTGCCTCTAATTGCTTGGCAGCTCTTTCAGCCGTTCTCTCGTCGCGTTCGTTAGCTTTTTCCTGTACTAGGAGGTATTCAGAGTATTTTCTTTCACTCCACTTTGTTAACTCATCACCAGTTAACTTTAACTTTAAACCCATCTCGATCTCGATGAAATCATTTAATGAAGACATGATGGAAAATGTAAATGCAAATGAGTTGTCAGACACACAATTAGTTACAAGGTGTTAGTAAATGAAAAATTTACATTTGTGTTCAACTTACAATTTGTGCCCAAATTTGCATCCGAAAGTATATAGAAAAGAAAATATACTCAAGTGTACTGGATGCGGTGGAGAACTGTTCAAACCAGGGCTAGGAACTGTAGGGTCGCTACTTCAAAACACCAATGACCTCTACGGGCAAGGGTTTCAGATGGCACAGAAAACCTGCTTGTTTTTGGAGGAAATAAATTAGAGTCTATCTGATGTGGTGTGTATGCTTGTCACTAAGTTTTGATTAGGTTTGTATGGCGTTGAGTGTAATTGTAGGTCGTAATGTCGTCAGTCAACAATTTTTTTTTCAAAACCACAAGTCGCTTTCTTTCCGAAACTTTCTGCTTTCCACAAATAACTTCACAAAGACAATCTAAATATCTCTCAACCCTCTACAACATTGATGACACATCACTTACATCAAGATGACATTCAGTAAGGACATAGACATCAAGTTTACAAGATGGCGACAAGGTTACAATGGCGACGACTTCACAATGTCGACAAGGTCAAAATGGCGACAAGTTACACAATCAATGATGTTTTACACGTTTACAAGATCAAAAAATTGTATGTACTTTACGTTCACATCTAGCCTCCATATTCAAACAAATGTAATACTATATATGAGGATGAGCCTTCACGATCACATTTAAATGTACATTACAGCTGGACAAAAGACCTCACGTTCACAACTCTAGGTTCAAATCTTAATTAATTTAAAGCTGGACGATGCCACCACGTTCATAAATCTAATCGGACGAGCCTTCCACGCTCATAAATCTAATCGGACGAGCCTTCTACGTTCATACATCTAATCGGACGAGCCTTCCACGTTCACACATGTCAGGGTCTTAAACTTGGCTCGTTATACCTAACATATGTGAGACAAGTACAAGTACAACATGATTGGACTTGAGACACGACGACACGAAGTTCAATGGATTTATTTACAAGTCACATGCAATACGATCTAGTTTGGCATGTGATGATCATTACAATACATATACAATGCATCAATACACTTACAGACAACCCACAGCTTTACAGTCTATCTTACAAGATGTACAAGCACTCGACTTTCGGGCACAGAACTACACAAAGCCTTTCTCTACCCACACGTCCTGTCTGGTCCGAGTACCCAAGCTGTCTGTCTGTTTCTCGCAGAGCGCTTGCCCTCTGTGGATTGACGTCACGAGGACTGCGTGCGTCTTGCTTTGTCCTTGCCTGACCGCTGGCTATCGCGTCAGCCAGCCACCTGCGGGCAGGTAACTAATACTCGTCTGGCGGGCGTAACGATGTTCCTGCTTCCCGGTTGGGGACTATTCGCCTGGCGGGCGTAACGATGTTCCTGCATCTCGGTTGGAGACATTCGAGATTCTGACAACGTCCACTGCGGCCACACGGACTCATAAAAATGGACGATGCAGATGTTCATAATACAGTGCAGAGCTGATAAGGCGAACTCAGCTGGGACTCAAGAAATGGTTTTTCTTATCAGAAGTTCCTCTTATAAGAATTCAAGCTTACAGTAATGCATTTAAAACATTCATTCATTCATTCAGTAGCATGTCCTTTGCAGAACCTCGCTCGCATAACAACCTTCCGGAAAACCTCTCGATCATAAGCAAGATGCCCCGCGTCTGATACATCCATCTGGAGATCATCCACCACAACCTGCACCGATTTTCTCTTTGGTCTTCCTATTCCTCTCTTCCCAGGTATATACCCCTCCATTATTATTCTCTCCAAACTTTCATGACGTTTCAAGTGACCAAAATATTCCAATATTCTCTGTTTTATCGTCTTTACTAGCCAACCCACTTCAATATTTATCTCCTGAAGTATGGATTCATTCGTTCTTTTCTTTCGTTCGTTTTCTTTTTTATTTTCATTCGTTCTTTTACAACGTACAATGCAATATTGTTCTTCATAACAGAATTTCACCAGATTCGATATCACCATAAGCGGTTTGCACTGTGTTATAGAGATTAACTGGGCGACGAGGAGGGGACTACCACCTCATCTCACATGCCGTGGCCTAGCATATATGAAGACTTAACACTTCGCACCCCAGCTGCGGTATTTGCTTTACCTTGTATAAAAATCCCCAGTTGGACATTAGGTACTATTAAGCTTAACGCAATCTCGTGACAATGTAGTACATAAATTAACGCACGCACGCATGCCCACACATACACACACACACACACGCACGCACGCACGCACGCACACACACACACACACACACACACACACACACACACAAACAAAACTCAGGTAATGACACATAACAAAAGGCATATCAAG
The DNA here is from genome assembly GCA_963921405.1 of Cepaea hortensis. Taxonomy (NCBI): domain Eukaryota; kingdom Metazoa; phylum Mollusca; class Gastropoda; order Stylommatophora; family Helicidae; genus Cepaea; species Cepaea hortensis. The sequence continues at coordinate 35,277,704 of OY992883.1, forward strand.
TGATGGATGATGACACATCGCTTCTAAAACTCTTTTACTGGCTAATTTTCAGCCGGACACATTTGCAATACTGCAAACGATTAAGGAAGACGTCCGTGTAATGACAGAGTATGCACGCAATTCACCGACAATACGCAGACAGATGAAAATATAGGGGCTAGCACGGCCGAATTAATAACAACGCTCGGTCTTAAACATCCGGTGTGCTGATAGATAAGTCGTGGTTTAAACCCCTACATCGGTCATTTCGATTAAAATGTTGACTTCTCGTTCTTCACTTCGTGACGTACCTCAGAAGTCGGTGTGAGTTCGCCTGATGACGAGGGACACTAGTCACTGGCCCACACTCAAAAATGAGTCCAGCTGGTCTACGCTCAAGTTCAAAGCGGACGACCAAGAAAGATACAGTAGAAACTGAAACTAATGCTACGTGTCGGTTGCGAGGATGTGTGTTTCTAACTAGAATGGTAGAAGGGGTGATTAGCTTTATATACTTCCATATCTTCTAAGGTAGACGATGCGCGTATGGGCGTGTCCCTGTGACCATGACGTCACTTCTGGATTGGTCACTTGTTGGCAACGAACAACTTTCATTGCACATCTCAGTCTACTCCCACAGATCACCCCAAAGGAGCAGGTCATAACAGTGCAAGAACCTCGTAGTGCCTTCTAGATCACTTTGTGTGTGCATATCAATAACAAAATTATACTTCACCTCGATACCGCAAGGTACAAGAGGAACATGAAGAGAGAGAGAGAGAGAGAGAGAGAGAGAGAGAGAGAGAGAGAAGAGAGAGAGAGAGAGAGAGAGAGAGAGAGAGAGAGAGAGAGAGAGAGAGAGAGAGAGAGAGAGAGAGAGATGAAGTATAGGCGATCATATATGGCATTAGATCAGGGGTGGCCAACTTTTTCAGCAGGCGGGCCAAATTTCAGAAATAATATTTCCTGCCGGGCCTAATTTTTCATTTTTAATTTTTGTAAACAAGCAAGCGTGCTACAGCTTCGACCACATCGTCGTTTCCCACTCCGCGGGCTACAACATGACTTCCGGCGGGCCGCATGCGGCCCGCGGGCCTCGTGTTGGCCACCCCTGCATTATATTATCCTTCGGCCCTAAATCAGTTAATATCAAATCATTTTTTTCAGTATTGGATTTTGTTGTATATATATATATATATATATATATATATATATATATATATATATATATATATATATATATATATATATGAGTTTGTTCTTCTTTCCGTCTAATGACTGTTTAATACTCTAAAAAGTTACAAATCCATTACAAACGTAGCAGTCAACCCCAGCACTTGTTTTGGCTGTTCGTGATTCCTGGGCAAGTTTACGTTCAGTGGTTTGCCATTGCTTTCTGAACGACCGGTGCCCATACCACTTCCATAAAAAAAAAACAACGCAGCTGTATTTCGAACGCATTATGCGGGATTATTAACTGCGTCTGTAACCTCTCCGCCCCGGAGCAGGAATATTAATAGTACTACTGTAACATTTATATCCAAACGCTGTATTGTGCTTTTTAACTTATTCATTAAATGTCCGTGTTTCCATCTAATATATACTGTTTTATTTGGGTTCGCTTGTAGACTATACGTGTGCGACTGCCTCTAGTGTACTGGATTAATTTTGCGTGTGGATTAGCTTTCACTATTGCTAGTGACACTCGCCATCATGCAAACCCGCTTCGATTTCTGGGGTACTTGTAATTATGTCTCCAAGTCCAGGACGAGAAGTGAATATTGACTTCTCGTTCACTACTGTCCAGCTGACAGATGTAGGGGTTAAACCCGCTACTTAGGCATCATCACACCGGAAGTAAAAGAACAAGAGCTCTTATCCATTAGAACATGCTAACCTCCCTACTAGTTAGGCTAAAATCAATATGGAATAATTACTACTACTACTACTATTACTTCTACTACTGCTGCAATAACAACAACAACAACGACGACGGCGGTAACTATTACTACAACTGCTGCTGATGCTACTACTATAGCTACTACTACTACTACTACTACTAATACTACTTCTACTACTACTGCTACTTCTACTGCTACTACTACTGTTACTACTACTACTAATACTACTTCTACTACTACTACTACTACTACTACTACTACTACTACTACTACTACTACTACTACTACTACTACTACTACTAC
>OY992883.1:35284886-35300562 GCA_963921405.1 Cepaea hortensis
CAGGATTGAAATATGAATAGATAGATAGATGATTGCAGAAATGTATGACTTATTAGAATGGCAGATATGAAGCGAGACAGTCAGGTGAGCAAAGATCCTTCTGTAAGCTACTGCAAGTATGGGTAGATGAGTTGATGGTTGAATGAATTGAAGAATGGATACTCAGACACTATTTAGATGGGAATGAACAAAGTAAACAATTAATACATGATAAAGTTTACAATAAGCTGAAACAGCAGAATTAATTCGTGGTGATGTAAAGGAAACATGATGCTTGTTGGATACGACAGCGTGCTTTGATGTTCGGTCACCTAGACACCCGAAGAAAGATAATTATTGTAAGAGTTGAAAACTAGCTGAAATTGAGTTATGTGACCATTTCAAAGTTTACTTCCTGATTCTGGGCACAGGTACAGACGATATGGAATCCCCAAAATAGTGTAGAGGCTAGACGATCATCTGCCGACCCGGAGGTGAGAGGTCGATCCGGACCGGCGCGGATTCGAAATGTTAACATTTGACCTGAACTTCCAGGTCGATTGAACCTAAACCAGGTACCAGGAAGTGTCTTGGGAAGTAAAGGTCGCTGGTGTGATACTGACCACATTACTCGCAGAGCGCCGATTCGTCTGTAAACATATGGGATTGCTCGTGGTTCTCTTTGAAGCACCATTTACCATTATAACCGCATCCCTTACCCCTTCCCCCAAATCCAACCAAGTCATAAGTGCTTTTAGCGGAAAAATATTCTTCATCATATGCTTCCTTTGTTTATGTGGGGGATTTTATTGAGAATTTTGGTTTGGACTTTTGAATTAGACTTTTGATTCAGACTTTTCATTGAGACTTTTGATAGAGAATTTTCAATTTAACTATTACAGACAAGAAATGAAATCCTCATAATGCCGTGAATCAGAAAAAAAAAAGAAAAACACCGACATTCGTCAAGACCAGAACACGGAAGAAAACTACCTCACAAACAGCGTCAGGTTTCGACAGAAAACAAAACACATGCCACACCGTACCATTGATTCGATCGCGGCATTCTAGCCACCCGATCAGCGACTCCAGCCAGCTGTAGGTGACTTGGAATCAGACCGGCTGGTGTATCGTTTCCATACAAAGACCTCCTGCCTGTTTCAATGTTTACATAGGGCAGTGAAGAGAAATTTGTCTGATATTCACTGGTACAGGAACGGAGCATAATGGGGCGACATTTCGCCTTGAAGTTGGAACCGTAACTAACTAACTTCCACACAAAGGTATGAGTGCCGGTCGTTCAGATAACAATGGCTACTTGTCATAAAATTACAGACAACTAACAATGTTGGGGTTGACTGCGAAAGACATGAATATATTACGTACGAGATAGTTAATTCTGTGAAAGAGTAATCCGATAAATAAATAACGCAAAATATCACAACGGCAAAACAATAATAGAATTGGACACTTGCAAACTACATTTCGACAAATGAAGTACATATGTGTGCATCAATATTTCGAAAATTAAATGAAGCAAAAATTAAATTATAACAAACCATAAATCTGATTCACAGCAGAAACGCGATCAGTACTAAAAGAATCAGAAACTAAAGTTAACAGCCCGCCACTCTACTCGCACCCTTAGTTTAAAAATGTGTGTGGGGGAGGGGGGGGGGGGGATAATACAAATGCCAACAAATCCTTCCCACAAAATGTCAAAGGATGCCGTTGGCCAATCGATCAGTAAAACCGCCAGTACCCAGCTGAATACTTTACAACCTATATAATTTTTTTACTATAATTTTTATGAAGTTGAGTTTCATCTTCATTTGGACATCGGGCTGATGTCTGTTAACATTCTCATATCATCTCAATTATATAAATAAACACACATAGTATTGTTTGGCGCTCACAGAAGGAGATGAAAGAAGAAGAGACTAGAGGACGCACTAGACAACATAAACATTGAAAGCTATAGTTACCGACCGGGATTCGAACCTGTCGCCTCCAAATGGCGACAGCGCCTCGCTACAGGAACAAGTGTACTTGGACGCATGACCAGATCATGCATGGAACTACACTTGTTCCTTCAGCGATCTATTCCATACTCTTCTGAAGCATTAATCATTTCTGTTGTGATGTTATCTGAACCGGTGGTCTTGCTAGCTTTCATATGTTTGAGAGCATTCTGAACTTCCATCTTCAAATTTGGCGGTCCTTCATTATTAAATCGAATATCATACACAACAGAGTAGTTTATAGGCTTCATTTACCAAGATGCTCACGGACTCCGTTATTCCCTGTCCATCGTTTACATGGTCGTCCTCTTCTTCTGCTTCCATTTGTTCTGTACTTATTTCTTGTTGTGGTATACTGTTGGTTGGTAGCCTCGCTATATGACCGAACCATTTAACTTACTGTTTTCTAATGAAATCTAGTTCAGCTATAACCCTCACTTTAGTCCTTCTTTCTTCATTTCTGATTTTCTTTCTGCTTGATACATTGAGTATTCTTCTGTTAACAATATATAAGCTAGTAAGTACCTAAAACCCATGGAGGCAACCGTGTTAGCCTGGTTCCAACCCAAGCCAGTCTGTATATGCTGTGTGGAAACATGTCCTAGTTGCATCCTGTTATGCCTCTCCACAGATCTGGAGTCTCTCTACCGTGTTGTCAACCCTGTTAGTTTCTGAGCTCGTAGAGGGAAAAGTCAGCTCTGCAACAGTTCCAGTGGTGAAGGCACTGTGTGGTCGCGTCGGGAGTCAAGTCGCTGCACAACCTCATGCATATAGATGTAAGACTGTTTAGGGGCTTAGATGAACTGTTTGTAACTCATCATCATCATCATCATCATCATCATCATCATCATCATCATCATCATCATCATCATCATCATCATCATCATGTGGCACGCCGATACGAGTGGGCAGTTATGTTTCACCATCTCACACGATCAACAGAGTCGTGGATCAGCTCTGTGTACCTGTCTCGACCATGCCACGTGGCCAAGCCATCCAGATATTTCCCTTGTTCTTTGCCCATAAATATGTTCTCTAGTTTATGTAGCTCATCGGAGGTGAGTTAAAATGTAGTTTTCCAGAGGATTCATAACCAACAAACCATCAATCCTAGGAGACAATAAATAGGCTGCCAGCTAAATTGAGTCGAGCTGAGTTGAGCTGAGTTTAGTTTAGTTTAGTTTAGTTTAGTTTAGTTTAGTTTAGTTTAGTTGAATTGTGACTAGTTTAGTTTAGGTGAATTGTGTCTGGTTTAGTTTAATTTAGTTTAGTTTAGTTGAATTGTATCTAGTTTAGTTTAGGTGAATTGAGTCTAGAACCCACGTTACAGCACTTGGGACATTTCCATAGTGCTCCTTCCTCATTTTCAACAGCCAGCGAAGAGTTCAAATACTAATGGTACCAGCTGCAGTCTGATCATCTGTGCGTCTGGCCTTTCTTCAGAGAACTGAATGTCAGCCAGATCCTCTGGTCACTCTCTGCAGAATCCTTCTATCCAGGTAAAGATGGTGTATCTATTCATTCACACTATACACGTGGTCTCAAAGCGTTATGACTATATCTACCTTATCGCGTACCAATGTTCACAACTAAAGGATTATATTGTTATCATAATCTCATTTACAATCATCATCAGCATCATCATCATTATCACCATCACATTTGTCTGTGTGCATGTGTATCTATATATCTGTACCATCCACTCCGTATGATATATTCAAGGACAAATTGATAATACCGCCACCTTTTACTTGTGGAAAAGCTGAAAATATCACATCGTACTGTCAGACAATTATGAAATATTCATCAGGTATATATCCCTTGTTGTCTGGTGTCGGTTCGCTGATGTGTAAAATCATATAACAGCACGCGCACACAGGAATAATGTGGTCCCTGTTTGCCATAGACAACAGAATGAATAAAAAACGAAGCTATACATGCTGATTATCCGCATCTTATTGATTATTCAACAGCCATACGGTAGAGCCGTACACACAGTCCTAATACTGCTAGACTGTTCGCTCTACATAATTTGGCACATCAAGGCTGTCTCTCTCTCTCTCTCTCTCTCTCTCTCTCTCTCTCTGTGTGTGTGTGCGCGTGTGTGTGTGTGTGCGCGCGCGCGCGCGTGTGTGTGTGTGTGTCAAACGCTCCCAAGGCGGCCATAGGAAACGCTTTAACGACACTCTGAAGATCTCACTAAAAGCTTTTGTAATTTTAGGACACTTGGGAGACTGCAGCCAATGACCGAAGTCCGTGGCGTACATCATTACGCAAGGGTGTAGTCACTTGTTAAACAAACAGAACTGCAAGAGCTTTGAAAAAAAGCTGGAAAATAAAAAACATCGCAGGAGATCCTCCTCCAGGAACGTCAAGCATTCTTTGCCCACATTGGCAAAGAACATTTCGAGCCATCATCATTCTTGATGGACAAACAACATATAAGTGTGCCTGCGCGTGGGCGCTTGTGTTTGCCTGTATTTATTTGTGTGAATTAGCTATGGCCGCCGGGGTAGCATTCGGTGTCTACGGCTTAGGGGTAGTGATCGCAGTTTCACAATGGCGACATACATGGTTCGATGTCAGCCGCAGGGGATGTGTAAGCAGACAATTTTGCGTTGATTTTCAAATCGGTTTGAGCGCTGGTCATTCCGAAAACAATGGCAAACTTATCATCATCATCATCATCAAATGCAATGCCGGCTGGCGTAGGCGTTCATGACTTTCCAAATATCTCGGTCTTTGGTGTTCTGGATTAACTCTGCTGATGATATTCCTCTAGGCCACCGTCTTAATCCATCCAACATGATTTCTCTTTGTCTGCCTCTCCCTCTCTTCCCCTGGAACTTTTCAGTCGTCATGATGTTCTCCAATGCCTCTCTTTTCATCACATTGCCAAAGAAAGCTGTTTGTCTGTTTCTTATTGTTGTATTTAATATTCTAGTTATGGCAAACTAGTAAAGGTAAAAGCGTGGTTGATCACAAATAGCCAAATATAAGGGTGTTGATTGCGACGTCGTGTTAAGGACATGCAATTAACAGAGCCGGGATGGCGGAGTGGCTGGCACTCTTGAATGCTGACTCTGCGGTTATATGTTCTAGTTTTATCCTCAAAGGGTCACAAATTGGGCACTCTTACATTCAAGCCTTAGTAATCACTCATCTTTCGTACAACAATTGTCTAGTATGCACGTTACATTCACATTAGAACACATTGTCACATTAATGTTGTGAACGCAAACAATGCATTCTACCATGTTATAAGAAAAGCAGGCAAGCAGACGCACTTACACACATACAGACTCGCACACATGCATAAACATATACATACATACCTACATACATGCTTACATCATTTACACAAACTCTCACAGTATAACTATAATAGCATGTCCTTAACACGAAGTCGCAATCAACACTCACATATTTCGCTATTTGTGATCAACCACGCTTTTACCTTCACCCACTCAAACTCCCTCGAATACACATATACTCACTCACAATCACGAACTCGCTAACAAAAATGCACTTATGCATACATATTCTCTCTTTCTCTTTCTCCATCTCTCTCTCTCTCTCACTCTCTCTCTCTCTCTCTCTCTCTCTCTCTCTCTCTCTCTCTCTCTTTATTTCTTTCTCACTGTGATGCTGTTTATGAGCCCGATATCTTCAATGTTGAGATCTTCTACAATCCCGCAGTGTCCTAATCAATCGGATTGTATAAATCATGTTCATGCACGTGTGCTATATATCTCATCATGTGTTCTAGCAATCACATTATGAATCACAATGACAGAAACCTACACGGTGGTATTCAAATGGTTACCTAAAATACTTTTTTTTTTTTATTCGCATATCCTTTACAGGACATCGCTGTCAACAGCAGCATCTTTCAGCTGTATGTTGATTTCTTGGCAAGATTACGCTCAGTAGTTTGCCATTGCTTTCTGAGCGGCCGGCTCAGTTATCCCGCAAGTCAACAGCGGGGGTCGAACCGCTTCCAGCTCTCGCCCGCTACGAGACTCTGCGTGATAAACGGGATTACGGAGAAAGTGTTGTAACCCCTCGGCCAGAGAGACCGGCACCTAAAATACTACCAGCTTATAATGCGACTCTTACAGTGTTTGTACTATCTATACTTTGATACGCATGGATATGTTCCGATCGAAGGTGGCGATTGTTTGACTTAAAAACTTTGGCTGGAAAAGCTTATGTTGGATCTTTATGTTGGATTCAGATAGTCTCATTGAATATGTTCAACAGAACAAACAGAAAAATGGCATTTGTGATTCGTTTGAGATTTATCAAACGAGCACTTCCCAAAACACTTCCATAATGGAAATGTCATGGACATAGTTCTCGCCCTCGGGCATCAATGGGGGGTAACTGTTGGAAAAGAAAACTTGATGAATTATTGATGAGCCGCAATTGTCGTTACTTTGACACAATGTAATAACCTAATGGGCAGTGATCGAATCAAGAACTGTCTATAGAGCGGGTAATAGCACATGCTATCTGGTGTCGTTTGTACGGGGGTGCCATCAGCGCATTCGATGAGTTCATTTGTGCTGGCAAAGATGACAAGAATGTCGTCTAGATGTCGTTTTTATGCAAGTTGGTGATGACTGTGTGGTGGCAATGATTATAGCGGGAGCCGCGGAAGGGCAGTTCTAGATGCTCGACTGCCGGCCTCATGTCGTAGGGTTGATTTCTCATCGACGTGGATTTGTAAAACATATCGTTTCTGTGGCGAAGGTGTTACGGATGCAATTCGTAATCTCCCATACCGCGTTCGAAACACAGCTGCGGGCGATTTGCCAGCAGACCTCCTTGAGTTTATATTTTCATACAATGGTATAAGTGCCGCCGGTCAGAAAGCAATGGTAAACTTAGTTAGTTGCATATCCTTTACAGGACGTTACAGTCAACACCAGCATTTTATTTTTGCTGTTGTGATTTCTTGGCAAGTTTACGTTAAGTATTTGCCATTGCTTTTTGAACGACCGGCACTCATACTATTTTATTAAAAACCAACACAACGCGGTCTGCTGCCAAATCGAAAGCAGCTGTGTTTCGAACGCGGGTATGGGAGATCACGAACTGCGTCCGTAACTCTTTCGACACGGAGCCGGCAATAATAAACTACTGAACGTAAACTTGCCAGGAAATTACAAACAGTCAAGAAATGCTGGGGTTGACAGTGACGTCCTGTAAAGGATATGTAACTAACTTAACCTGGCTTTCAGGTGGATCTGGCTTACAATGTCCAGCAGGAAATGGTTTAGGAAGTAAAGGCGGTCGGTGTGATTTTCACATGTCTCCTGGAGAGTCGATAGGTCAATAAAAATAAGGAGCTAGCTCCACATACACACACGTCTATAGGCGAGTAGAAGGGTCATTTACTCTACCTGTAACTGATATTCTCATGATTCCTGGAGAGTCGATAGGTCAATAAAAATAAGGGGCTAGCTCAACATACCACATACGTCTATAGACGAGTAGAAGGGTCATTTCCTCTACCTGTAACTGATATTCTCATGATTCCTGAAGAGTCGATAGGTCAATAAAAATAAGGGGCTAGCTCAACATACCACATACGTCTATAGACGAGTAGAAGGGTCATTTCCTCTACCTGTAACTGATATTCTCATGATTCCTGGAGAGTCGATAGGTCAATAAAAATAAGGGGCTAGCTCAACATACCACATACGTCTATAGACGAGTAGAAGGGTCATTTCCTCTACCTATAACGCACGTCACTACCTAAGTCTGCCAGCAGATGCCGTGCTGGCAGGATGACCAGTGGATTGACCTATTGGTAGGTTAATTATGGGTTCAAATCCTCAATGATATAAAGATGAGGGTATGTGAGTAATCAAGTAGTCCTTGTAACTTGAACAATGATGGGACCAGTAAAGCCGACAGCATGATGCAGACTGTGACGTCTGCCCAGTGCATGTTGGGGAAAGTACCAGGCTGAACCGTAGCCAGAATTAGCTACATGTCAAGGAACGATGCAGTTTGTATAGTGCAAGTCTATGGGTTGCTCATTGCGTTTGATAGGTTTTGTCTTATCCTTTCTATATTCAACGGTACAAGACATCATTGCTAATAACAAGCAAACAGGTGAAATGACAATTGTTTCCCTCCGAAACTTATGATCATGCTAATGATGTTGATACTGGTAATGGGCTGAGAACAACCGCTGTAGTAGAATTCTTTAATGGTATATAGCATCACCGCCTCATTGGTAATACACATACTGACAAACATCATTCTCAACAAGGATAGTCATCTTTATCAGTAAATATCGGTCTTGCTTTTTTTAGTCAGCAATTAGTGGTGCTCACGGTGAGGATACTGATGCACTATACAATTAATAACAGCCCGAGTTAATATTACAGTCAACTGGGCTGTACAACATTGCTGGACTTCGCTGAACAAGGTCTGGATTACCTCCTACTTGTTTACATACACGTCAGCGCTATTTCAAATGTAGGCAGTTATTCCGGACTTATGTGCAAAACACAAAACATTTCTGACTGTTGTGAAAAGGTTAAGGAACGGTGTGCAACAATGGAGAGTCCCGTATATAATATCGCGACTTCCTGCGTGAGAATGGAGGTGCGAGCTGTAACAGTCACGTTCCGATGGTTGGAGGGAAGTAGATAAAGACATGGTGGTTTTGTGACAGACGTGTACAGTATGTTATGTATAAAATAAACGGATATGTTATGTGTGGAATAGCTAACATAGCATGAAAAGACTAAGGTCAAGGGTACTTCATAAATTCTCTGTCCATAGCATGTGGGAGTGCGAGAAAATGAACAGGCTGATAGACTGGTAAGTGCGCTCCTTTGTACGGTGAGTTAGATTATGACACATCTAATGTGTCGATGGCTTTATGTGATCGAATAGTAAGTGCAGCACAACAGTCATTGGACTAACACTTGGAGATGCTGACACAGCCGGGGAGACGGGTAGCGGAGGGTCTGGAAGACACTCAACGCCAAGAGGAAAACTTAGAGTGACATTCGATCAGACAGCCACAGTACCGTAAGATGGTGACTCTTCGAGGCCTACTGAAGTACCATCAGCGTGGTGACTCTTCGTGTCTTACTGAAGTACCATCAGCATGTTGACTCTTCGTGGCCTACTGAAGTACCATCAGTATGATGACTCTTCGCTGCTTACTGAAGTACCATCAGCGTGGTGACTCTTCGTGGCCTGCTGAAGTACCATCAGTGTGATGACTCTTCGCTGCTTACTGAAGTACCATCAGCGTGGTGACTCTTCGTGGCCTGCTGAAGTACCATCAGTGTGGTGACTCTTCGTGGTCTACTGAAGAATGAGATGGAGCACGTATAGGAATGTCCGCAGTGCAATGATGTTGATTTCCTATTTGATTCATATTTCATGTTTTTCTGATTTATCGCATATCAATTACTTGCTTTCTACATATTAGAACAGAACAATGTCTGGAGCAATCAACAACAAGCCATTAGACGGTTTAGATGTAAGGACTGAACCGTCTGATGTCTAAACAAGTAATACATTCTGTAACGTATCCATGTAAATATACATCACGCTATGTTAACGACATAGATTCTTGAAAAAATATAATTATCTAGGACCAGAAGTAGTTATTCGACTACGAGTACACACATGTCCGAAGTATTACGACCCAGAAGTCGTCAGCACAGTGCAGCCATTTAGAAAGAGAACCCAAATGTTTGTGATCATACATATTCCACATTATATCAATATTTATACTTGGTGTTCGTGTTTAAAAAGACTAGCCACTGTAGCGGTCGAAAAATATAATTATTACATTCCCGAAACTATTTGTTTCTAAACGTGTGAAACATGTTTATGGGGCTTATTATTATTCAATATTTCCAAAAATGGCGCGCCATGGGATACAACCAGGCATTCTGAAAAGCAATTGCCATTATTTACTCGTATATTTCTTCTTTTTTTTTCTTCTTCCTCATGATGAATCTATTATTTCTCGGGGAGGGGGGAGGGGGGGGGGGGGTAAAGAAGTTCGTCGCATATCCTTTACAGGACGATGCAGTTAACCTCAGCATTTTGACTGTTTGTGAATTATTGGCAAGATTAAGTTTAGTAGTTTGTCATTACTTTCTGAACAACCGGCACTCATACCAACGCAAGGCGGTCTGCTGCCAAATCGCCTGCATCCGTGTGTCGAACGCGGTATGCGGAATTACGAATTTCCTCCATATCTCCTTCGCCATAGAGAGGAGTTGATCGACGACTCTGGTGATCGAGTGAGATGGATGAACATGACCGCCAACGCTTATCGGCATGGCACATAATGAATTAATGAATGAATAGGGCGGGTTATTTCTGGAAACAGAGGAAATATTCTAGTGTTCATATACAGTTTATTAACAGTCGATACAAATGCAACACTACTCACTTCCAGGTTTAGTCTGCCTTCTGGACAACTTCGCTTGAAGTCCTTGAACCATTTCTGCAGCTCGCTCCTGTCAACTGCCAACGAGAGGCGAGCAATGTTGATGACAATGTTGATGCTAATGTTGATGCCAATGGTGATTATTATAATGGTCATAATGACGAGACGATGATGATGATGATTGTCATGAAACAAAAAGTACACAACATAGGTTGTTAGTGTTATATGTGAAAGTAAATTTAATTTAGCACAAGTCTAACGTTGCACTGTACTACTGTAGGGATCAGAAATTCAGAGAAAGGTTAAATAGATTACAAATAAACTAGATACATTCATTGATAAGTGCCTGTGCAAAATGGAGGCACCAAAATGGTATGACATAATCCCCAATGTGGAGTTCATGGAGAGAACTAGACAAATACCAGTGAACCAAGAGGTGGCGAAAATATAAATCCTACTGGAATAGTGAAACAGTTAGTCACATGACCTTTAACAAGATACAACATCAAGGCGAGCAATGTTTTTTTTTAACATATTTTTGCGGAAACAACCCGAAAGCTTCCATGAAAACCACAATAAATGCCAGCATGCACAGGATACATTTTAACTAACATGCATGCTAGCCGGAAAAGCTGGCAGGAGAAGTTTAGTTTAGTTTAGTCGACGGATCAACATCACGGCACACGGGTGTAATCCATAAGTGCTCCGTTCTACTCCTAACTCAAGCCTGTGTCAGGGGAATCTAAGTGCACGAACTCCGTGCCACCGACCAGGATCCTGAAATACTTTGGGTAGGTATTTAACTTGAAATTTTGAAAATTTCGAATTTGCCTAATGTTAAAGCAGCCCACAGGGTTCATCGGCCACAGGGCAAGATGGCGCCTTGGCCAGTCCGCCACTATCTAAGGCGGAGCCTCAATTTTCTATTACAAATATACATCTATATGTCTATTAATCATAGGTAGATTGATGTGTTTGTGTGTGTGTGTTTTTAAAAAAAAATTGTTGCGATAAACCGCTTGTTGATTTTCTGGGCAATTTTGCGTTCAGTACTTTGCCATTTGCATTTTTGTCAAACATGTGCAATCTGGACATTTGAGGAAAGCTAAGTCGCAAAGACAAGATATCACAAACATTAGAAAGAAGCAGTCATCAATTGTTGGCTACATTATGAAAAGACAAAAACTGGAACATGTTGTGACAACCGGAAAGATTTGAGAACAGGAATAGAGGAAGACATCGTGAGAACATTCTTGACAGAAGCGAAGGAAGTCTACAAACGAACTGATCCACGCCTTCGGCAATCACACTTTGTGGAGAAAACAAGCTAAGCTTTCTGATATTTCTATTTCCCTAGTCTCAGATCGCAGTTAGGCGTACATATGTGCCTGTCCTCGCTTCTCAGCAGGATCTTAACTTACTTATTGTCTATTATCAGGAAGAGTTCCACAGGCATTGAGAGAAGCAACCATTATGTTTCTACTAAAATCGGGGAAAGACAGTTTAATTGTTCGAGATACAGAAAGGTTAGCCACAACAACTGTCTCTACAAAACAATGGTTGACTTCTCTTGCCCATCTACTATGCAGAAATTCAGACAATCAAGATGGCAATAGAGAAATTACCGAATGCCGATAATGGTACAGTCCGTGGTATTACTGACCGAAGCAAAATAAGTATGGGACTCCGGACTAAAGACACTACCTTCTGAACGAGGCTACCAGCGTAAGGTTACCATACAGTGGATACCATATCACTTTGAACTGTCCGGAAACGAGAGAACTGTTCAGTTTACTAAGGAACGTGCAATAGAAGAGCAATCGATTGTCCCAGTCATATACAAATAAACGTAAAGAAGCATTAAATCAACCAGAAAGCCACCGACACAAGACAATTGCTATATCCTCAACGGACCACTATTGTTCTGCTTCTTAACGGTACACATTCAACTTCGCTGTCGGATGTTTACACAATTTAGTATTGATACATCTGCAATGTGCACATGCGAATTAGCACGCTAGGTAGTAGATCAAGTACTCTAAGACTGTGTCGAATACGACATGTGAAGGCAACCATTCTGGATTAGAAAAACAACAATAGAAGCACAGTTCTACAGACCACTGAATGAACTAACAGTGAAGTTTATACGAGAGACACTGTTGCTGATATAAACAATTTATTTCTAGCGAACGAAAGAAAAAGAAGAAGAAGAAGGAGAAGAAGAAAAAGAAGAAGAAGAAGAAGAAGGAGGAGGAGGAGGAGGAGGAGGAGGAGGAGGAGGAGGAGGAGGAGGAGGAGGATATGATGATTACAGTGGAACACGAGTATAGATGTGTGACAAGTAATAGTCGACAACTGTGGAGGAAATGTTAATACATGTACCGCGACCAGGTGCTTTGCTGTAAGAGATCAGGACAGACATTCCCAAATAATACATGTTGAGAAAATAAGGTACAGCACATTATATACAGGTTGTATTTTCAATGAATGTGCAGTGTTTGAAAATATTGCCGGTTCAAGTTTTGTTTTTACCCTCTGTATAGTTCATGATACATAATAGGTAAATACAAAACTTGGGCCGGCAATATTTTCAAACACTGCATAGAGGATAGTATATATATATATATATATATATATATATATATATATATATATATATATATATATATATATATATATATATATATATCTTATATATAAAAAAGGATGTGCGTATGTGCGTATCTCTGTCTGTCTGTCCGTATGTCCGTATGTCCGTCTGTCCTTTATGCGCTCGCGAACGGCCCATCCGATTGAGATGAAATTTTCTACACGTCTTCCTTTCATTCCAGAGCAGCCAACTGTCATATTTTTTTTTCTTCTTCCTCCTCCTCCCTCCTCCCTCCTCCCCCTCCCAAAATACATACGTCCAGGAAATGGTCTTCTACATAGACACTTCTCTCTGAGGTCCGCGATAACATATTAACCTGGTGGGATGGCATCAATCATCCTACTACCTCCTCCCTCCTCCTCCCTTCTCCTCCTCCCTTCTCCTCCTCCTCCTCCTCTCCCCTCCTCCTCCTACCCTCTTCCTCTTCCCCTCCTCCCTCTCCCTCCTCTTCCTCCTCCATCCTCCTCCTCCCTCTTCCTCCTCCTCCTACCCCTCTTCCCTCTTCCCCTCCCCCCTCCCTCCTCCTCCTCCTTCTTCCATCCTCATCCTCCCTTTTTCCTCCTCCTCCCTCTTCCTCTTCCTCTTCCTCCCTCTTCCTCCTCCTCCTACCTCCTCACTTCTCCTCCTCTCTCCTCCTCCCTTTTCTTTCTCCTACTCCTCCCTCTACCTCCTCCCTCCTCCTCCGTCCTCCACATCCCTCCTCTTCCCTCTTCCTCCTCCTCCCTCCTCATCATTCCTCCTCCTCCTCCCCCTCCTTCTCCTCCCTCCTCCTTCTCCCTCCCCTTCTACATCTTCCTCTCTCCACCTCCTCTCTCCTCCTCATCCTCCTCCCTCTCCCTCCTCCTGCTTCTCATCCTCCCTCCTCCTCCTCCTTCTTCCTCCTCCCTCCCTCCTCCCCCTCCCTCATCCTCTCTCCTCCTCTTCCCTCCCCTCCTCCTTCCTCCTCCTCCCTCTTCCTCCCTCCTCCTCCTCCTCCTGCGTTCTCATCCTCCCTCCTCCTCCTTCTTCCTCCTCCCTCCTCCTCCCTCTCCCTCCTCCTCTCTCCTCCTCTTCCCTCCCCCTCCTCCTTCCTCCTCCTCCCTCTTCCTCTTCCTCCCTCCTCCTCCCTCCTTCTCCATTCTTCTCCTCCTCTCCCCTCCTCCCTCCTCCTACCCTCTTCCTCTTCCCCTCCTCCCTCTCCCTCCTCCATCCTCCTCCCTCCCTCTTCCTCCTTCCTTCCTCCTCCTCCCTCTTCCTCCCTCTCCCTCCTCCATCCTCCTCCTCCTCCTCCCTCCTCCTCCCTCTCCTTCCTCCTTCCTCCTCCTCCCTCTTCCCTCCCTCCTCCTCCCTCTACCTCCTCCTCCTCCCTCTTCCTCCTCCTTCTTCCATCCTCCTCCTCCCTCTTCCTCCCTCCTTCTTCCTTCTCCTCCCTCCTCCTCCCCTTTCCTCCCTCCTCCTCCTCCTCCCTCCCTACCTCCTCCTCCTCCACCTCCCTTTCCTTCCTCCCTCCTCATTCTCCCTCCTTCCTCTCCCTCCTTCCTCCCTCCTCCTTCCTTCTTCCTCCCTCTGCCTCCCTCCTTCTCCTCCTCACTCCTCCTCCTTCTCCTCCCCTCCTTCTCCATTCTTCTCCTCCTCTCCCCTCTTCCTCCTCCTACCCTCTTCCTCTTCCCCTCCTCCCTCTCCCTCCTCTTTCCTCCCTCTCCTCCTCCCCTCCTCCTCCTCCCTCCTCTTCTTCTCTCCTCCTCCCTCCTTCTCCCTCCTCCTCCTCCCTCTACCTCCTCTTCCCTCCTCCTCCTCCCCCTCCTCCTCCCTCCCTCCTCCCCTCCTCCCTCTACCTCCTCCTCCCTTCACATTCCTCCTCCCTCCTCCTCCCTCTACCTCCTCCTCCCTTCACATTCCTCCTCCTCCCTCTTTCTCCTCCTCCCTCTTTCTCCCTCCTCCCTCCTTCTCCTCCCTCCTGCTCCCTCCTGCTCCCTCATCCTCCCTCCTTCTCCTCCCTCCTCCTCCTCCCTCCTCCCCCTCCTCCTAATCCCTCCTCCTCCCTCCTATTCCTCCCCTCCTCCTCCTGTCTCCGCCCTCCTCCTCCCTCCTCCACCTCCCTCTTCCTCCTCCCTCCTCCATTTACCCAAGACAGACAGACAGTCAGACAGATAGTCCGGGAACGGGATCTTATATGACTACTTATATGATTTAAATGAGATGCTCTCCACCATGGGCTGGACTGGGTCAGACAGACAGACAGATAGATAGATAGACAGACAGACAGACAGTCGGGAACGGGAACTTATATGACTACTTATATGAATTAAATGACATGCTCCCCATCAGGGTCTGGGCGAAGACGGGCTGGGGTCAGACAGACATACAGACAGACAGTCAGACAGACAGATAGTCGGTAACGGGAACGAGAACTTATATGACTACTTAGATGAATTAAATGAGCTGCTCCCCACCAGGGTCTGGGCGAAGCCGGGCAGGGTCAGCTAGTATATATATATTGACACGACATTGGCACCTTGCCGTCTTGACAGACGATAGTTTGTGCTTTAAAAAGGCATAATAACTTTTAACTATGGAGGTAGCGAGTGTGACTGATAAGGCCAATTT
>OY992883.1:35300762-35368262 GCA_963921405.1 Cepaea hortensis
CCCTCACCTCCTCTTCCTCCTCCTCCTCCCCCTCCTCCTCCCTCCTCCTCCTCCCCTCCTCCTCCCTCTACCTCCTCCTCCCTTCACATTCCTCCTCCTCCCTCTTTCTCCTCCTCCCTCTTTCTCCTCCTCCCTCTCCTCCTCCTGCTCCCTCCTCCTCCCTCCTCCTCCTCCTCCTCCTCCCTCTACCCTCCTCCTCCCTTCACATTCCTCCTCCTCCCTCTTTCTCCTCCTCCCTCTTTCTCCTCCTCCCTCCTTCTCCTCCCTCCTGCTCCCTCCTGCTCCCTCATCCTCCCTCCTTCTCCTCCCTCCTCCTCCTCCCTCCTCCCCCTCCTCCTAATCCTCCTCCTCCCTCCTATTCCTCCCTCCTCCTCCTGTCTCCGCCTCCTCCTCCCTCCTCCACCTCCCTCTTCCTCCTCCCTCCTCCATTTACCCAAGACAGACAGACAGTCAGACAGATAGTCGGGAACGGGATCTTATATGACTACTTATATGATTTAAATGAGATGCTCTCCACCATGGGCTGGACTGGGTCAGACAGACAGACAGATAGATAGATAGACAGACAGACAGACAGTCGGGAACGGGAACTTATATGACTACTTATATGAATTAAATGACATGCTCCCCATCAGGGTCTGGGCGAAGACGGGCTGGGTCAGACAGACATACAGACAGACAGTCAGACAGACAGATAGTCGGTAACGGGAACGAGAACTTATATGACTACTTATATGAATTAAATGAGCTGCTCCCCACCAGGGTCTGGGCGAAGCCGGGCAGGGTCAGCTAGTATATATATATATGACACGACATTGGCACCTTGCCGTCTTGACAGACGATAGTTTGTGCTTTAAAAAGGCATAATAACTTTTAACTATGGAGGTAGCGAGTGTGACTGATAAGGCCAATTTGCGCTGTAAATGTCCGTTCACAGTGGGTGCATGTGAACACGTGGTCATTTCCACCATCATGCACCATCTTACGTCTCAAACGCTTGGTGTGTGACTTTTCTGCAATAATTTTCTCCTTTGACTTTATTCCATTTCTGATATTTGCCCTCCATGCAACACGTTCAGCGGCGACTTGCTCCCAATGTGCATTATCAATGCCTGTATCAATCATGTCCCGCTTACACACATCTTTGTATCGTAGTAGAGGCCGACCCTGAGATCTCTTACCCATCTGTAATTCACCAAAAAAGATATCCTTTGGTATTCTACCATCATCCATCCGCCTAAGATGTCCTATCCATCTAAGTCTACGAAGACTGAGCATGGAATAAACTGTCACACAACCTGATCTTTCCAATACTTCAGTATTTGTGATTTTGTCTTGCCACTTAATACCAAGAATTCTTCGCAGACACCGCATATGAAAGCTGTTTAAATTGTTCTCTTGGTGTGAGTAAGTTGTCCAGGTTTCACTGCCATAGAGAAGAGTACTAAGGACACAGGCTTGATAGACAAGGACTTTTGTTTTGGCAGTAAGCTTCCTGTTCTCCCAGACTCTTTTTCTTAACCTGTTCATTGTTGTTGCTGCCTTACCAATCCGGATGTTGATTTCCTGATCTAGCGATAATTTGCTATTTACCACCGATCCTAGATATGTAAAATGGTCTACTATCTCTAGTTCGGCGTCGTCAATAAAGATTGATGGTACCCCATGTGCACCTTGTGACATAATCTGTGTCTTCTTTTTGCTAATTGTTAAACCAAATTCAGAACAAGCATTGGAGAATGCAGATAGTAGACATTGCAATTCTTCCTCAGAGTGGATCGTAACTGCAGCATCATCTGCAAAAAGCAACTCTCTGATCAGTACCCTCCTAATTTTGGTCTTAGCCTTCAATCTCTGAGCATTGTAGAGGCCGCCATCTGAGCGTGAGTGAATGTATATACCACCATCCTGATCACGAAATACATATTTCAGTAGAAGTGAAAAGTATATTCCAAAGAGGGTGGGAGCTAGTACACAACCTTGCTTAACTCCACTCTTGATTTCAAATTCTTCAGAAGTTGCACCATCAAACTTGATTATACCCTTCATGCCTGTGTGGAACGATTCCACAATGGACAGAAGAGTTGGTGGGCTGCCAATCTTCTTTAGTGCCTTGAACAGACCCTCACGACTGACCAAATCAAATGCCTTTGTGAGGTCGATGAAGGCAATAAACAGTGGTTGATTCTGTTCACGGCATGTTTCTTGCATTTGTCGCAATGAGAATATCATATCAGTGGTAGACCGGTTCTGTCGAAAGCCACACTGTGATTCGGGGTAGACTTGATCTCCTAGGACTTGAAGTCTGCGCAGAACAATTCTGGCAAATACTTTTCCAACAATACACAGAAGTGAGATACCCCTATAGTTGTTGCAGTCGCTCCGATCGCCCTTGTTCTTGTACAGTGTTATGATGCTTGAATCTTTGAAATCCTGTGGGACTTGTCCTTCACGCCAGCATAGCTCTATTAGCTGGTGGATCTGTATAGTGAGTGTGTCTTGCCCACTCCTGATAACCTCTATTGGAATCCCATCCTTACCTGGAGCCTTGCCAGATGCAAGCTCATTTATAGTACACTTAACTTCTGTTATGGTGGGAAGTGTGTCCAGGTGGTCAAGAGTTGGTAGAGCCTCTATGGCGTTGAGGGCATTATCCGCTAGTTTGGTCTCACTTGAGTAAAGCTCCAAATAGTGCTCTACCCATCTGTCCATCTGCTGTTTCTTATCAGTGATGACTTCTCCAGTCAAGGTTTTCAATGGTGCACTTCTTTTGATCACTGGACCACAGGCTTTCTTTATTCCTTCATACATGCTTCTTATGTCTCCCTTATCACTTGCGATTTGAATGGACTCACATAACTTGATCCAATAATCATTTGCACACTGCCTGGCAGCCTTTTGCACATCCTTCTTAGCTTGCCTTAGCTCACTCAGAGTGTTACGCGTTGGTCTTTCCTTGTTTCTTAAGAGAGCTTTCTTCTTCTTATCAATCAAGGGCTGCAGAGTCTCGCTGTTGGCCGCAAACCAGTCCTGCCTCTTATGATCCACAGTGCCGTAAACCTTTACGGCAGTTTTACAAAGAGTTTCCTTAAGTTTATTCCATTTATCATTTACTGTACAATTTTCTGGTGTATCAGTGAAAGCGTCTTCAAGTTGCTGTTGAAACTGAAAGCACTTTTCAGGATCATGAGTGTTAATAATATTAATCCCGGGGCTAGATTTGTGTTTAGCTGTGTAGATTCTCTTTGGTCTCAGTCTAACCCTTGCAACAACCAAAGAATGATCCGTATCACAGTCAGCACTGTGGTAACTACTAGTCAATGATATATGGTTCAGATGTTGTCTCCGTGTGATGATGAAGTCCAGCTGGTGCCAATGGCCGGATCTTGGATGTTTCCATGTGACCTTATGCATCTCTTTTGTTTTAAAAAAAGAGTTTGTAATACATAGGTCATTTCTGGTGCAATGCTCCAGCAGCCTTTGCCCATTTTCATTCATGCGACCGATGTTGTATTTTCCAAGGCACACTGGCCATGAACTCGAGTCCTTGCCCACACGAGCATTGAAATCACCTTGATCATCAGCATATAAATGTAGTCGGATTTTGGAACTGCCTTGATCACAGAGTCTAACTCCTCATAGAACAAATCCTTCACATCATCAGAGGAATCGAGTGTCGGTGCATATGCAGTAATAATGGTGGCAAACCCACAAGAGGTTGCCAAGCGCAGGGATAATAGTCTTTCATTTCCTCCTGCTGGAATTTCAATCATTCCCAGTAGCGAATTCTTAACTGCAAAGCCCACACCGTGTTGCCTTTTTTCTGCCTGCCCTTTACCCTTCCAGAAAAAGGTGTAGTTGTTTTCCCTGAGTGACCCTTCCTCAGCGAGGCGAGTCTCCTGCATGCCAGCAATATCAGTGTTAAGACGATTGAGTTCGGCATCAATCACAGCCGTTTTTCTCACATCGTCAATATTGGTCAAGTCAGTGGAAAATACAAAGCCTGGGCTAAAATATAGAGATCATGTGTTGCCCATGCAGCATGATCCCTCTCTCGGCCTGCCTAGTTCACTCCAGAGGAAAGGTAACACCCCTACATCTGGAACAAGACAAGCTGCAGAAGCTGCCGGATCAGCAAAGCAATGCTCTAACTGTCCGCCTGTCGGAGCTTCGATCCTAGACCAGTCGCCAACCAAGGCTTAGGGCCTGGTCTGCCCTGCCATGACAATTTTGTCTTTAGCTTGCATTTCCTCGCACCAGGGTAAGGCTTGTACCCTCCCAATTGCGCTCTTCCGCCCGAAGCCGTTGGCACAATGTGGGGTGTCGGGTTTGGTAAGCGCCGCCCAACGTCCGGCGCTAACAGAAACCAGGTAGTACCGTCTACTGTTATACGGTAGCTCAGTCATATCTGACTAAGACCTGACTGCAATATATATATATATATATATATATATATATATATATATATATATATATATATATATATATATATATATATATATGTCCTTTGATGGACGTTGCGATCAATCCCAGGTTGATTTTCTATGAAATTTTACGTTCAGTGGTTAGCCATTGCTTTCTGAAGTAAAAATGTCAACATTTTGGCTCAGTAAGTAAGCCACGTTAACGAGCCTTTTACACACCACAATGCTGACTGGGCACGTGGTGTTAGAACCGCAGTTGTATAGATCAACCGGCACCTGGTGGATGATGTGGTCAATCAATATCACGCCGGCCACCTTTATTTTCCAGGATATTTCATGGTAACCAGTTTAGGCTGGAATGACCTGGAAGACCCTGTAAAATTTATACATCCATCTGGATGAGAATTTCAACCCATGACCACCGAATACATCTATCAGACTTGTTTGCTATCGACAAAATCATGGATATCAGTCTTGA
This sequence comes from Cepaea hortensis, assembly GCA_963921405.1. Lineage (NCBI taxonomy): Eukaryota > Metazoa > Mollusca > Gastropoda > Stylommatophora > Helicidae > Cepaea > Cepaea hortensis. The sequence goes on from OY992883.1 coordinate 35,305,665, forward strand.
GAAACAGCAATACATTTGAGAAAAACCACAGCATTGAGGATACAATAATATGAGGGTATGTTAATAAGTAAGTCACAAATGGCTGTAGAAAAATAACTAAATATGATAAAAACTTAAACCAGTTTATTTTTATACATACGGTGTCCCTTTATTTCTCAACATAATTTCCACCATCACTGATGCATTTATCCCAACGTTTTAGCAGTCCTCCCAAACCGGCTGCATAGAACTGCGTGCTCTGTTTCTCGTAAACCACGTTTTTACTTCACATTCAACTTCGGCGTCATTATCGAAATGTCTCCCGCCAAGGTGCGTTTTCAGTGGACCAATAAGGTGGAAATCGCTAGGGGCTAAGTCGGGGCTGTAAGGTGGATGTTCTAGAACTTCCCACCTTAGTTGGTTAATTGAATGTGAAGTGGAAAGGTAGTTTAGAAAACCGAGCACGCAGTTCTGTGAAGCTGGTTTGGGAGGACTGATATAACGATGGGATAAGTGCATCAGCGTTGGTGGAAATTAGGCTGAGAAATAAAGGGACAATGTATGTATAAAAATAAACTGATTTCAAGTTGGTATCATATTTAGTTATTTTTCTACAGCCATTTCTGGCTTACTTATTGACTTACTCTCATATAACACGTGAGGCTCTGAAAACATGAATTACTCCCAGAGAACTGGAGCTAGAAATATCAACACTGAACATGTGAAATTCACCAGGAAAGCTTTTAACTACGACGCTACTGCAGCTCACAGAGCGCACAGTGGTTCACACGAAACAAATGTTTCCCTAAGGAGACATCATTGTCCAGATCATTGAAGGGCTTTTTTTGTCTGGGACTCGATGGCACAAGGGAGGTTACCTTTGTAGTTGACTGAGGGAGTCTCCTTGGCGAAGTGGTTCCGCTGCGTGCCTTGCGCTACGAATATTGTGGGTTCGATTCATGTTGTTCTGTTCACAAACTGAAATGTTCTCGGAGACCACTGGGGGTCGTCGCTGGAGCTACAGAGTTCGTGTTTTGTGCAACGCTTTAGGCAGCCATCTTTCGGAAAGAGACCGAGCTATACGGGATAAAATCCAGTGCAATGAAATCTAGCCTCTTGCATGTTAAACCCGTGTTTCAATAATATGTTCATGGATGAACTGTTAAAGTGTTCCATCTCTGCAATAGCGTTGGTGGATCTACGCATGACCCAAGGTCATCAGCAGGCTGATATTGTTTCATTATCAAAGAAATTAGTGTCACCAAAATGTGACATACATAATGCATATATTATTTCGTAGAAATAGATGAGAAAATTCTTAACCAAGTGGATAATTTTAAATAACTAGGTGCATTTATAACATCAGATAGACGATGTACATGATTGGAACAGAATAGGACAAGCAAAAGCCGCATTTAAGAAAATGAAGAGTTTTTATACAATAAGTCATTATCACTGAGTGTAAGAAAGAGAGTGCTGAAGAGCTATATAGAACCTGTTTTGCTGTGTGGGAGTGAACCTTGGAATGCAAATGAACAAATTAGGAAGAAATAAGAAGCAATAGAAATGTGGTTCCTGAGACGAATGTTGCGAACTCCTTTGACTGCCAGAGTAATTAACAACGATTATCTGAAAGTGGCTAATGAAACTAGAACATTATATACAATAATAAGAAAGAGACAAACAGCTTTCTTTGGTCTTGTGATGAGTAGAGGGGCATTGGAGAACATCGTGACAACTGGAAAGATCGAGGGGAAGAGATGCCGAGGCAGACCAAGAGAAATTATGTGGGGTGGACTGATATTGTGGCATGGAGGAACACCATTAGCGGAGTTGATCTAGAACATCAAAGACAGAGCTCTGTGGAGGGCCATGAACGCCTATGCCTGCTAGCAGGGCACTTGATGATGATGAAATACGATACTCGTAGAATGCTACAGGCAGAAACAGAGGTTGATCATTACAACCGACTAAGACTTTTGGCATATGTCATCACATGTTGTAACAGCAACCCTCGGACGGGACAACATATATACATCAGAAATCAATACGGTGTAGAACCATTCAACATCCCCACACTACAACATCTGTTTGAGAGAGACATAAATATAGAAGTGTGTTCTGAGTGCTGTGACTTTGTCTATATCACAATCAATCCGTTTATAATCAGTCAACTAATCAATCATTCGCCCCTCAAAAAATAATCAATAAATTAATAAACTAATCAATCAATTAATTAATCAATCAACTAATTAATCAACTACCCAATCAACTAATCAATCAACTAATCAATCAATTATCAATCAAGTACTTAATCAATCAACTAATCAATCAATCAACTAATAAATTAATCATATCACCGAAGTAACCGTGAACTCTCGCGGGTCCGTAAGCTAGATTTACTGCTCATTAATCATCGTCAGCCAAAGCCTTGCCGGCTGGCGTGGGCTATCATGCCTCTCCCTAAATTACGATCTCCGTCGTCATGGATCAATTCGTGTGTTGACTCCCTTTCGTGCCATGACACAAGACTGTCAAGAATCTCCTCGGGCTGTATACCTCTATCTCTCTTGCCGCAAATCTTTCTTGTTGTCACAACATTTTCCAGTTTTTGTTTCTCATAACGTGGCAAAAAAAAAAAAAAAAAACGAGGACCGCCTCTTTCTGATGTTCTGATGTTTGTGATAAATTGTCTTTGCAACTCAGCTTCCATTAAAACATCTTGATTGCTGATTTTGGCTGTCCAATTAATTTTCAACATTATTCTATAAAACCACATCTCCAAGGCTTCCAAGGATTGTTTCGCCTGTTTATTAATTGTCCAAAATTCGCGGTTGTATATTAAAACTGATTCTATGTAACATGCAAGAATTCTTTTTCTAACTTTCAAGGACAGAGAATTATTGTTCAACACGCTCTTCATTTGATGAAATGCAGTTTTTCCTTGTCCTATTCTCCTCTTTGCCGGTCTCTCTGGCCTAGGGATTAACGTCTTTCTTCGTAATCCCGAATATCCACGAGAGGAACGTAACCTGCGCGAGAATCGGTGGCGGTTCTCGCCGCGTTGGTAACTTACGGGTTATGTTGGCCAGTCGCTCAGAAAGCAATGGCAAACTACTGGGCGTAATCGTGCCAAGAAATCAACAATCAGCTGAAAGATGCCGATGTTGACAGCGATGTCCTGTAGAGGTTATGCGAAAAAAAAAAAACCTCTGCTCTTTATCTCAGTGATGCTCATGAATAGATTATTACATATTCCTGATTTTCACACAGAAATAATCAATTCTCAACAATAGATCACTTACAGTACGTCGAGCTCTCTAGTTCCTTTAATTCGTCTTCAGTCAGTTTCGCACTTCTGTTTCCCATAGTTTGACAGTCCAGACTGTACAAAAATGAAAACCAAAACTCTCACCACAGCATTGTACACTTCTGAAATTATGCATTAAAATATTTGTCTATTTCAAAATATAATTTCATGTCGTCTAGCTGGCATATACATGTCTCCTGGAATGTCCACGGTGAAGTGTTACGAAGGTTGCGGTTCGATTCCAGCTTACGTCGTTTGGTTCACGAGTGCAATCTTCTCGGAGACTCTCCTGTGGGTCGTCGCTGGAGCTACGGAGTTATTGCTTTATACGTGCTTTCGGCAGGGGTCCCTGTGGAAAGAGCCCGAGACATATGGGGTAAAACCGGGCTCAATGAAGTCGACACTCTTGTCATTTAAAACACCTTTTGTCTTCATGTCTGTCATGTATGTCAGTCTTATTTGTCTGTCGTGTCTGTTGTATTTTCTTATCTCTCTGTGTGTCTGTTTCTCTGTCTGTCTGTTTGTCGGGTCTGTCTATCCGTCTGTCAGTCTGTCTATCTGTTTGAATGCCTCGTATCTATCGGCCTATCTACTTTTCTGCCTCAGATTTAACATGTATGTTTTTAAGTCTTCTTCTAAACTGCCAGTCTTCTAGCGTGTCAGAGGAAATTTTGACCTAAGCATATTTTATGGTAAGTAAGGTTTAGTTAAATGTATATTACGAGTAATATCTAGCTAAACATGTATTGTGCGTAAGACTTAGCTAACGATTTATGGTAAGATTTAGCTAAATGTTTACTGTAGGTAAGATTTAGCGACCAATTTATGACAAGAAGAATTTGCCATGTAGCACTTCAGAATGAGACACAGAATTTAAAGTGAAAAAGAACCGGAAGGGTTAATCTCGAAGTAGCAGACGGCAAAGGTCGCTAAGTGACGTCACTGTGTGAAAAACGTCACTGTGTAATTCGTCATGAACAGACAGTTAGGTCTGTGGGTTGATGCTGCTTCGAGATTAACCCTTCCGGTTCTTTTTCAACTTTAAATTCTATGTCTCATTCTGAAATGCTACATGGCAGAATTTAGCCACGGATTTGTGGCACGTAGGATCTTTTATGTATAGCTTTATGACAAGTATGATTTTTTTATGTAGAGATTTACGGCAAGCAGGATTTAGTCTCGACCCTACCCCTGGACCTGCCCGACGTGTGAGATCCTACCAGTAGCTTCGCTACCGTCGACAGAGCTCTTGAGGTCATCGGAACACGCAGTGCCCTCAATCGCTACAAGGAGAACCAACGATTCATGTCATATATGTTTTAACATGAGAAGCACGCTTTGTTTTATGGTTAAAATAATCTACATTGTGAGCTAAAACAATCTGTTATAGTGTACGCTTAGTGTACTTTATGTTCGACATTTTACCTTACAATAACACAATCCCTTGAAGACCAGCCAGGATAATATGTATTCGAAAGGTCCAAATTTTACTGTTCTACTACATACAACACAGAAATACTCAACACTGGACGCACAGATAAGAAGTAGCAGATGATTCTAAGCGATTGCGTTATATTGTAAACTAAACTTTTAACACAACACCATAAGATCAGCAAAACTATGTCAAAATATCCAGCAAGAGCACAGCATCCATTCGGGATGGCAACGAAATGTAAAATGAAGCATGTTGTTTGCTGAGAATTATCTCTGTTCATGGACCAGGTCTCCAGGGAATGGACAACGCTTCCGCTATAATGGGTCAACGCGTGGCATAAAATAGTTCCCTTCGTGTCGTGGCTAAATTTGCCGCTTGTTCTGAGTCCGCCGGTATTAATGAACCTATTACATGTACTAGAACTGTTATAAATAAATTAACTAGTTAGTGTCTGCCGGCTTCGTGGCTTAGAGGTTATGACTTTTCTCCGTAATCTCGTATACTCTCGTAGGTAACGTGATGACGGTGAGAATCAGCAGTGGTTCGAATCGCATCAGTAACTTACGGGGTATGTGAACCGGCCGCTCAGAAAGCAATGGCAAACTACTGAGCGTAACCTTGCCAAGAAATCAACATACAGCTGAAAGATGCTGGTGTTGACAGCGATGTACTGTAAAGGATATGCAAAAAAAAAAAAAAAAAAAGTTAGTGTCTCTTAGTATACCAAACTCCACTAGATATAAAAATCAATATGTGCATTGCCGATAAGCGAAGACGATCATGGTTTGCCATTACAATATCACCAGTCTTTGGTAATTTCTGTGATCATGTATCCCTTATGCCAGTGGTTCCCAAGCTTTTCAAGCAGAGGGCCATATCTGCTATTTTCGGTAGTTAAGCTGGCCACAACGTTATACAATTATAAAAGTCATGCAATATCATTCTTACCTTTCTTAACTTTCGTCAACAAAATTCTAAAACTTTAAAGGCAGACAGTGTCAGTACTACACTGCGGTCATTTTTTGGTTTAAATTCAAAAGTTCATTTAACAATACATTTTAAATCAGTTTCGAAAATCGCTGTCAATGTAATTAATTTAAAATTGTAACTATTCTTCATAACCAGTTACTTAAGTTCAGATGCCAGTTTATCAATGCCTGGGCACAAATCTGTCGTGCCCAAAGTCATAAGCGCAGCTAGGTTACTGTCGGTGAATCTGGAACGTTGCTTTTTCTTTTCTTTTTTTATAACGGTCATTGCGGAAAATGACTGCTCGTATCTTTAAGTCGAACCAAAAGGACAAATGTATCTCTGGGTGAATGAACGCAAGTGTTCAAATTGTTCGACAGGCAATAGTCACAAGAATGAAATCATTTGATCAGCTGAAAATGAAGCAGGCAGGTTCGTATGACACATCAACAGCACTCTTGCTCTGTTCGTTAGCCTTGGTGAAAAATGACTGCTGCCTGGTCAGAGAACTTTCTTCTTTAGCTATCGAATCTTTTCTTAACTCCGAATTGATTGAATATTAAGCATTTATGTCTAAATGTGCGGTCGTGAAGTATCGTTCTAGATCTTTTTTTTTTTTTTTTTTTTGATTTTTGTTTTTTGTAACAGACACACAAAATGCACTGTTAAGTAAATTGGTTTACCACTACGGCTAGGCATAAACATAAATTTCTCCGCACACTCTTCGTTGAATTCACGACAAGCAACGTCTTCACATTTTCGCTTTTTACCATTGTTTGATTTTAGATTTTCTACACTCATGTTTATAGGCTTTAATGTTAAATTTTTATGTGAAAAAATATAATTTCAACACAATACTGCCGACTCTGCTAAACAGTTGTAACAGACAACAACATGGCGTCTTGCGCACTCTGATTGGTCGACAAGGCTGGGATATGGGAACTTCATAATGTCTCTTCGCGACCTGATTAGGTGCATTCGATAATATCTGAGCATAACAACCACGAGCAGAGTAAATTATCGTACGCTGACGGGGCGCTCCCGTGCATTTTTGAAATTATTAAAATAAATTATATTAAATAACGAGGCCTCGCGTGCCACTTTCTGACATCTGGTGGGCCACAAGTGGCCCGAGGGCCGTGGTTTGGGAACCTCTGCCTTATGCTATGCGTTGTGTACATCCAGGTATTTATCTCAATTGTCCATGTTTCACATACAAACAACGGTATAGGCTCTATATAGCACTTCAACACACTTTTTCTCACTGTAATTGAATATTGTTTATTATATATAGCACTCATTAAAAATGTTACAAGTATACTGAAGAATTATTTACATTCGTCTTATTTATCGAATAATGTAGGTGTTTAAACATTGAATAGAGTATATCAAGTGAATAAATGATAACATCAGTTTCTAATTTCAAATCACAGCCATATTGCCTTTATATACTGTGCATATACTGAGAACATTAATTGAACGTTCTATGGAAGTAAACAAATATCTAATATCTTTGCTTTATTGACTAAACAAAGGCTTTCGATAAAATGAGACATGTCGACATGATAAGGATGCTGGAAGATCTACAAATTGATGGAGAAGATCTTAGACTTGTAAAAAACATATAATGGAATCAACAAGCTGCCATCAGAATTGATAATGAAGTAAGCCAATATCAGCCTATTAAGAGAGGTGTGAGACAGGGATGTTTAATGTCTCCAGATCTGTTTTCCCTGTACAGTGAAAGTATTTTCAGAAATATAGAAGATATGGAAGGAATCAACATTGGGGGACGATACATCAATAACATTAGATATGCAGATGATACAGTCTTGATTGCAGACAATGAACAGGACCTGCAAAATTTAGTAGATGCGGTTGTTGCACACAATGAACAACTAGGGTTAGAATTGAATAGTAAGAAGACACAAACTATGGTCGTCACTGGGAAGAAGGAAATATCACAATGTGATATAGGAGTAAATGGGCATATTGTAAGCAAGTGAATCGGTACAGTTATCTCGGCACAGTCATAACATCTGATGGGAGATACCTTGAAGAGATTAGAACAAGAATTTCCATTGCGAAGGCAGCCTTTTGCAAGATGAAAAACAAACTGACCAATGAAAATATATCAATCGAAAAGAGAAAAAGAGTGTTGCAGTGCTACATGGAACCTGTACTTCTGTATGGATGTGAAGCCTGGACAATGAGCAGTCAAGCTGAAAAAACATCTGATGGACGTGGAAATGTGATTTCTGAGCAACATTCAAAGAATACCATGGACACACAGACAAACCAATGAACAAGTCCTTCAAGAAACAACTGAAGATCGTGACCTGATTAGAGACATTAGATGTAGACAGTCAAAATTGTTTGGGCATGCTATAAGAAGAAATGACTTGGAGAACTTGGTGACAACTGGCAAGATCGAAGGGAAGAGACCAAGGGGAAGACCGAGAAGTAAATACCTGGATGGCTTGGCCACGTGGCATGATCGAGACAGGAACACGGAGCTGATCCACGACTCTGGTGATCGAGTGAGATGGCAAAACATGACCGCCCACGCTTATCGGTATGGCACATGATGGATGGATATAAGTACAGTTACATATCACTTTTTCAACTTCTAAGTTGTGAAATTCTTACAATTCTAACATCGTAAACTGTTTGAGAACATTTGAACGCCAGTCATGGACAATTTCGAATCGTTAAAGAAGAACATTGGCTCTTTTGAGCTTAAATGAAACCGACAATTTCTTAGTATGTCGTGGATCAAGAAAACGATTAATACTGACATTCCTCAACATATGACCATTAAAAAAAAACTTGACTTATAATCACCTCATTGTCCTGGAAACTGAAACAATTTAGCTATATTAAATGTTGAAAGGAAATTCAACCTAAAGACTAAATTTCATGGCAGGGCTTGAAGCCCTTTCATGTTCCACCTCAATGGCAGTTTCTGCAAATATGCAGTGGTGTATTGCGCCGGGGAGAAAGTGGTAGGCAATACTTTCAACCTACCATGTGTCTTTTATAAATGTTCATAATCATAGGAATAAACCAATCGTATCTTTCATAAACTGTTTATGTTTATAAGAGCCAACCAATTGTGCCTATCTTATAAATGTTCATAATAACACGAACAAAAGATACGTCTCTTTTCTAAATTTTCATATTAATAAGAACAAGCCAAACTTTTCTATTGTAAAAGTTCTCTTTTAAACATGTTCATACAAAGTGAAAGTATAGTAAAGGACTCGTTTACACGCCCCGAGGCGACCCGAGCATCTGGTGTTAGACCAGTATTTGTATAGACCAATCAGCCCTTGATGGATGAATCCGGTCACCTTCATTTCCAAATACAATACCCAGTTTAGCCTGTGTTAACTTGTGAACGTAGATCAATTTTACAAATCCACCTTTTGAACATTTGACCACCGGGTCGAAAGGCATGCGCGCTAGCCACTGCACTACCGCGGTTCCTTGTTCATACTAAGAGGATTAACTAATCATGCATCTTTCATTCTTTTTAACAAAAGATTAGTGAATTGGTTGATTAATTAATTATTTTTTTTGCTTCCCCCCCCCCCCCCTCGTTTCCATCCTGTTTCAGGATATTGCGGTCAACATCAACATCTTTCAGCTGTATGTTGGTTCCTAGGCTAGATTACTCTCATCAGCACGCCACGACTTTCTGAGCGACCGGCTCCATACTCTCATAAGTCACTGGCGCGACTCGAACGGCTTCCATTTCTCGTGCGCTCACGCCAACCACGAGAGCATTCGGGTTTACGGAGCAAGCTGCTAACTCCTTGGCCAGGGAGCGCGGCAACGACACCATTAAGCCAGTTTAAATCTTATAATTTTTATTCGCATAAGGCAGGGGTCACCAAACTTTTTTCACGGCGGGCCGGATAACTGACAAAATGACGAGCGCGGGCCGGATACTCATTCTGTACAATACTTGCGCCAAGCTCCGTGGCGAAGGTCTTACGGAAGCGGTTCGCAATCCCGAATATCCGCGTTCGAAACACAGCTGCGCGCGATTTAGCAGCAGACCGCGTTGCGCTAGTTTTTACTCTTTGGTATGAGTGTCGGTCATTCAGAAAGCAATGGAAACCTACTGAACGTTTACTTGCCAAGACATCAACAACAGCAAAAAATGCTGGTGTTGACTGCAAACGTCCTGTAAAGGATATGCAACTATTTTTAACAATACTTGCAAGCCAGAACGAAAGCTCTGGGGGAAAAAAAGTCGAACAACAAAGTTAATCATGGGTGAGTGGCGTGCGTTGCCAAAACAAACAAACAAACAAACAAACAAACAAACAAACAAACAAACAAAGATAACCAACATATTTATTTCATCATCATCATCATCACCATCATCATCATCATCATCATCATCATCAGCAGCAGCAGCAGCAGCATCAAGTGCCCTGCCGGCTGGCGTAGGCGTTCATGGCTCTCCACAGATCTCGGTCTTTGGTTTTCTAGATCAACTGGGCTGCTGATATTCCTCCATGCCACCGTCTCAATCCATCCTGTATAATTTCTCTTGGTCTGCCTCTGCCTTTCTTCCCCTCGATCTTTCCAGTTGTCATAATGTTCTCCAATGCCTCTCTTCTCATCACAAGACCGAAGAAAGCTGTTTGTCTCTTTCTTATTGTTGTATATAATGTTCTAGTTTCATTAGCCTGTTTCAGGCAGTCGTTGTTAGTTACTCTGGCAGTCCAAGGAATTCGCAACATTCGTCTCAGGAACCACATCTCTGGTGCTTCTAATTTCTTCTTAATTTGTTCATTTATATTCCAAGATTCACTGCCATACAGGAAAACTGGTTCTATATATCATTTCAGCACTCTCTTTCTTACATTCAGTGATAGTGACTTATATTTATTTACTGGAAAAAAAAAATTATCAAAGAAGGCGACGTTAGCAAAAAAGATAGTTACATCAGACCTAGTGTGCACATATCCGAATCTCACAAACGAAGCAGCAAAAGATATTAGTGAGATTTGTGAAACTGGTATTTGGCTTTCAAGATATCATCAATGTTTGGTTTGGAATTGCTGCATCCAATCTAGAGAATTGCTTTCAAATGTTCATCTGTCAATCTCGTTCGATGTGTTAACGTCACATACTTAATTTTTGAAAATGTTTGCTCACAGGCATAAGTTGTTCCAAACACTGATGCCATACCGGCGGCAAATTTCTTAAGTTTTGGAAACTCAACATCAGGTAAGCAGCGGTAAAATTCAACAAGTTTTCCTTCTCTGAGCTTCTCTTTCAACAAGTCATTTGCTTACAAATCAGTGAGCTCCAACTGTAGTTTAACTGGCACATCATCAAGGTTACGATCGAACGGATTCTGGAACAGAAGAATGTCACTCTCAATTCTGTCAAGATCTGAAAATCTCTCCAAAAAAATGCTTCTTCAAGTCACGAAGAATTTTTTTTCGGAAAATCGAGGTTGACATCTTCGGCGATTGTAGCGCAAAACTCTTTGATTGAAACAGTGAAAATGAGAAAAGTTTTCTCCTTCCAATTGTGCTTTAAACAAAATCCTCTGAAATCCTTTGATGATTTTGCAGAGATCACAGACGAGGTTATCTTTTCCCTGAAGTTTCAGATTTAGTTCATTCATGTGGAATGTAGTGTTGACCAAAAATGTCAACTTTGACAGCCAGGTAGGATCTGACAGCTTTGGAGCAGCTCTATCATTTTCAGTGAGGAAAACATCTATTTCGTTTCGGAGCTTATAAAAACGAAACAGTACGTTACCACAGCTGAGCCACCTAAGTGATGTGTGATAAGGCAAGTCAAAGAATTCAGAATCAATTTCTTCAAAAAAAGCCTAGAACTGTTGGTGACTGAGTGCATGTCCCCGAATGCTGTTCACAGCAGAAACGACTGGTTTCAGTACACAAGAAATATCTAAGTCTTTCCCACAGAGTGCTTAAGGATGTATGATGCAGTGTACGAACAGAGCGCCCAGAATTTGCAAATCTTCTAACTGAATCCTGATCTGCCCTATCAGACCTTTCCTCACTCCAGCCATGTGTTTTCCTCCATCATCTGTAACACCTCGAAGCTGATTCCACTGAAGGCAATAGTGTTGCCAAACTTTTTGCACTTCCATGAACATGTCTTTTCCAGTTGTTGTTCCATGCATGCTGCAAACGGGTGTCAATTCTTCCGTTATCTGAAAGTCGAAATTGACACCACGAATGAACACGAGAAGTTGTGATGTACTCGAGAGATCAGTAGACTCATCCAGCGCCAGAGAATACCACAAGTTCCTAGTTTTCTCGCGTATCTGTAGCACTATGTTATCTCCAAGTTCTTCTGATCTTCGCACATCTGAACTTGCCGAAAAGCTGGTAGTTCCAAACAAATCAGCTTTCTCTGGACACAAGTTAATTGCTGCTTCCATCATACACTCTTTGATGAAGGTGCCATCAGTAAACGGTTTTCCTCGTTCTGCCATCTTATGCACTATTTTGTAACTTGTACGAGTGACAGATTAAATTTCAGTAAACTTTCTCGTGTGTTTCTAAACCACGTTTCATGGACTCATATTTCTGAGAGCGTAACTTTCCAGAAAACCTTGAATATGTTGATAGATGTTTTGTTTCGTAGTGACGCCGAAGATTGTACTCTTTCAAAACGGCAACACTTTCGCTGCATATTACGCAACGTGTTTTCTGGTTCTTTGTTTCCACACTGAAGTACTTTACTCACAATTCTTCATTGAAAACACGACACTCGGCGTCAACATTTTTTTTCCTTAGTTGCCATAATGAAGGGTGAAGTACACGATATATGAAAATGAAAAAAGACTTTGAATTAGAAACATAATTAAAATCCTATTGAAACACAAGAAAAGCAGAGGACTAGAAGTCGCTGGTGCAGGTACGGCCCACCAAAGGTGCATACAAAGTTTATACGTACCTTCGGTAATAGAATATATCTCATAAAAAGGTTTGCAAAATATATAAATACAGCCAGACTAAATAAGCAGCCTAAAGCAGAGTTTTTCAACCGGGGTTCCGCGAGTGGCGGCCAGGGGTTCCGCCGAAACAGACCAAAATCACCTGAATGCAACATTTCATCTCATCTGGTGTATTACATAAAGTAGGACACACACTTGGATCATCGTACAGAGTTCCTTGAGCAACGTAAACATTTGCGTAAGGATCTGCTCCACCAGAAAGTTTGAAAACCACTGGCCTAGAGACCAGCTATCGACAGGTTTTCCGGAAGGTTGTTATGGGAGCGAGGTTCTGCAAAGTACATGCTACTGACTGACTGAATGAATGAATGAATGAATGAATGAATGAAATTAAATTAAATTGATGGATGGATGGATGGATGGATGGATGGATGGACGAACGAACGAACGAACGAATGATCGAAATAATGAACGAACGAACGAACGAACGAAACGAACGAACGAAAGGACGGACGGACGGACAGACGGACGGACGGACGAACGGAAGGAAGGAGGGAGGGACCAGCTCGGTTAACACCTTGACCGGGGAATTATTCTGAGCTGAGGATAATATTTTCGTAATAAAACGAGGCTTCTATGGCATTTTTATGCTATGTTTGCTATTTTATTGCCTTTATTCACACTTGTAGTTCACTCATCTATCATTGTCAAAGAAATCCTTGTTACATACCTATAACATGGATGACAGGCAAACAGAAGTAAATATTTCTGGAGCACCGGACCTGTGTTGACAGCCGGGCGCATCTGGGGGAGGGAAACATGCGCGTGTGTGTGTGTGTGTGTGTGTGCCATGAAAACCATGGTAACGTCAGAGCGTAGGCGTCGCTACCACGAGCCGTGGAAGGACTTGGGATGGCGGGAATTTAAGCAAACATTACAACAAACAAGAAAATCTAGATACAATAATTTATAATTGAAAATAGTAAATTTAAGATACATAGCAGCCATGAGGTCTCCGTACGTGTGAAGATCTCTTATTATTCTAAACATAATATTTACATTTAAATTGTATCACAACGTCTTGTGCTCCATACGTTATATCAAACAAGTTCCAGTAGCGTCGGTGGGCCGGATGAAATGACGTCGCGGGGCGGATCCGGCCCTCGGGCCGTAGTTTGGTGACCCCTGGCATAAGGCAATATGTGACACGCCTGACATATCGTTTGTCCGTCACACGGTTCCCCCAGTATCGATTCCTTTGCGACTTGCAATAAACCCTCCCGTTTATCTTGAATTTCTACGTGATCTTGGCAGTGAAGAACCATCTACGGTCTTAAAGTGATCATATGTTTGCACATAAGTTGACCATTCACTACAGAACAATCCTCCATGGACCCTCGGAAGCATGGCTTAGGAATCAGACACAATGGGTCTGCATATGAATTATCAGATACCCACAGAGAAGCTGATGTTGCTGCCGATACTACCATCCTGGCAAGGGTCTGATTGTTACACTTACACCAGTATGCTCTACAATGATCAGTTCTTTGTATCTAGCTAAAATCCTCAGCAACATCGTTTACTGGGGAGAACAGAGTCATCGGTATATGTAAAGACTTAATTTTTCCCAGGGATCTCGCGTACTAGTTACCGCACTTCTACTTCCGCCCATCTATGGCGACAGTTCTCTGTTTTCTCTCGAAAGATTTATGAGAACAGTACAGTCTTTAGGCTTCTCCTGAATCACAGTAACCCAACCATATCCCATATGAATGTGCTCATTGCTGACAACCCGTGTCATGGTTTTCTAAGTGTGAGCCGCCTTGTATATCCATGGCTTAATGCTAGAGCTGTTAGTGTCATCTGCCGTTCTATGTTGGATACGTTTATCGATTTTAGTAATTCACAAGTAGTCTTCGACATGTGCAAGAATTTATCTGAACCTTACAGATAGAGTTCTATGTATGTATCGCATTGTCCTAAAGAGGATAACCTTAGTACATCTCAGTACAATTCCCATATATAATTACATACACCTGATAATTGGGGCACTCACAATGTGACACCAGTGTCACATCGGAAAGTGTCAACTCCAGAGTCCCCCCCCCCTCCCCTCTCCTCGAAGCAGTTTTCTTTGTTAAACGTCATGAAAGTTTGGAGAGAACGATAATGGAGAGGTATAAGCCCAGGAAGATAGGAAAAGGAAGGCCAAAGAGGAGATGGGTGCAGGATGAGGCGGATGATCTCCAGATGGATGCATCGGACGCGGGACATCTTGCTTATAACCGAGAAGTTTTCCGGAAGGTTGTTCTGAGAGCGAGGTTCTGCAAAGGACATGCTACTGAATGAATGAATGGCATCATCATTAACATGTGCCATGCTGATACATTTAGGCCGTCATGGATGGCCATGGCGCGATAATCAAAGTCCTGGATTAGGTCTGTGTTCTGATCCCGATTATGCATGTTGCCAAGCAATCTAGGTATTTATGTCTTTGCCTTCCCATTGTTATTTTCCCATGAAGTTTGCCTGTTGTCTCCAAGTTTTCAATTGCTCTTATAATATGTCCCAAAATATTGAATGTCTACGTCAAATTTCTCTATTCGATTTGCCATTGTCATTTGTGTATTGTAGACATTTGTCGCTCGTTGTCTTTTCTCCGCCTATTGTAATTTTGACACTTTCCCTGAAACCACATTTACACTGTCATTGGGTGTGTCTCAGCTTGTCTGCCTATTGTCCATATTTTACATATATACTCTATTAAGGGCTTTATATAGCACTTCATCACCTCTTGTTTAGTGGAATTGAAAGCTGTTTGTTAGTATGTTTTCCATCATGAATATAGTCACTTGTTGCTGTAACTAAACCTAGTCAAAAGTCTGCAAAACATCGTCAATCAAATGTCATAACTTTTCCTGGATAGTTGTGGTATACTGACTCACAAGCCGTTACTAGCTGTCAAGATCTCCTAAAATCAAAACACATTGTACAAGAACGTAAACCATTCAACTTGGAGGGAAATGGAAAATCGACACCGCCCCGGATTGGAAACGCACACTTCATGAATCGGAGCGGATATGGGGAAAAACTTGAACTCGGAAATAGCTGGGATAAAAACAACAGCAACCGTCCTCAGATCTCTCACTTGCCACAAACTCATCGTAACTACAAGAAAAGCGCCTGTGTTTGTAGAGATTTGTAGCTCTATACTCGCTATGAACATGTTAGAAAGTTTATTATAGTGAGAATAGCAGGACCGAAACTCATCAGCCAATAGATTTAGAAACAAGCCGATTCTAGTCCTTACATCTTGTTGTTTACATGTGGTGATTGGAGCATTTAATTGAAATGAGGTAAACAATGCTATATTTTATATTAGTTTACGTTTAGTTGAGTATTTTTCCCAGAAGAGGAGTTGGTAAGTCGACTTGTTGAACACATGTGGTGAGTTCTTAAGAAGTTAATTATAATATATTTAATTATAATATAAATATAATATAAATATAATATTTAATTTAGTGGCTTGCTTCGCTTCGGAGGTCACGGGTAGCAAGCATAACCTGGATCTTTTCTCCTGGGCATGCCGGTGTGCTGGGGAATGAACAGGCGGACAGATTGGCTGGCTCGGCAAAACTTGGTGGAGTATTGATGCATGACAAGGCAGACGTGGCTGCGGCCTTGTGGGAGCACGTGTACACCTCGGAGGAGCAAATGGATCACCATAGTCTGGTAAGAATGAGACAGCGAGGTGTGACGAGGGGATCTGGCCGACGCTCGACGCTCAGAGGAAAGGCGAGACGGACATATAATCAGATTACTACTGGAACTATTAGTGTTGGAACTCTTCGATGGCTGCTGAGGATGGGGACGGACCGCTTATGGGAATGTCCCGAATGCTGTGATATCGGTTCCTAAATCAATCAATCAAACAATTAATTGTTATAGTTTATAGATAAACTATACATTAAGAATAACCATAGTGAGTTTTATTTTTCACCCAGTTAGACAACTTAATTAATGTATAAACATTCGACACATGTTGTACATTTTATTTCTTAAGGTAAACTCGTCAGAAGTGATTTAGAGTAGGAGTAACTTAAGATGTAAGAACTCAATCCTTAGTGCAGTGGTAAGGACACTATTTTACATGTGCCGACACTGGTAAGTCAAACTAGTGTAATGTGTATAGTCAAGTAGATTGAGCACATTAGTCAGTAGATTTAATTTTGACATGAGCACATGGACAAACAAATAGTTTTCTTATATTTCATGAACACATGGGAGACAAATAGAGTCCTATGGTGAACATAATTTTGTGTGTTGAATTAAAGCACCCTTGTGATGAGTGAAATGTATTTTCAATGTTGTAAACACGGGGAAGTAATATTTGTGCCACACAATAATACTTAGTCAACCGGCATCTTAGAATGGTTAAGATTCAACATGCCTGAATATGGATTGAGTTATCAGTTATCAGTTGGGGTATCATCATTGCACTCCGGACATGTCCATAGGTGCTCAGATCCTCCCCCCAGCATATGCATCAGCGTCCGGTGGCTAATAGTGCCAGTTCTGTGTTGGTTGACGAGGCGCCTTGTTTTCCCGATGTACCTCTCGCGTCTGGCTGTGCCGATTCTTACTCCCAAGTCTTTCATCCTGGACAGCGATGTGGATTCACTGACGTCAAAGTCCTCTGTTCTCGCCATATCTTTAAGGACGTTAATAACATCGGCACGATCCATGGGCTGGCCATCTACAGGGGGTGAAGAGCCAGCCAGTTTATCAGCTCGTTCATTTCCCTCAACTCCCGCATGTCCCGGGACGAAGATGAAGGTGACTTTACGAACAACAGACTTCCGCAGCGACTCAGTCCACTGTCTACGTACAGATCCAGCTTTGATCTTCTGAATCATGCTCATTGAGTCACTTAGTGCATACACGTTGGTATAATGCTGTGATTCCAGCCATATGAAAGCCTGTGTAACTGCCATCACCTCCATCGTCATGCTGCTCGTGGTCATAGAGTGGGCACCACTGGATTCTTGAACGGTTCGGCCCGCTGAACGGGCTGTAAATGCCCACGCACTTCTCTGCTGCTTTACAACAGATCCATCTGTATAGATGAGCACTTCGGGGCTATCTGAGTGTTCATAGATGAGCGTGTTGACTTCTGCATTGACAGCGACAGGTTTCTGCTCTCTGCACCGTCTGTCGAGTGTGATAATGCAGGAGAAAGTGCACTTAAAAGCTGGAGGCACCGGCACCCATTCCTTGCCGGGGTTGATACTGGTAAGACTGCAGACCTGTCTGTCGACATCTTCCGCCCGACCCATCCATGATTTGCCTCTCTTTAGCCTGTCACCATTTTCTCTGAATATAGCGTCATGCAGAGGGCGCTGCTCATGTGCACTTATTTTTAAGTATGCACGAGCTCTCCAGATCTTGATCCTGTGTTCCATTGTCGGGAAGTCAAGGAGGTATCTCATTGCTATACAGCTGGTGTCTTTCGTGCAGCCCAAAATGATGCGCATGGCTTCGTTTTGTACCTTTTCAAGTCTTCCAATCTGTGTAGGGCTGAAGTGAGGATGACCAGGGCATACTCGATGCGTGAAAGCACCAGTCCTTGGAACAGAAGTATTAGCAGTCTTTGCTCGATATTGGCAGCCGCCATGACTCTCATTGCTGACAAACCTTTTCGAGCTTTCATTATAACATAATCGACTTGATCTCTGAAGGACAGGCTTCGATCAAGCCTCACGTCAAGATATGTCATTGACTGGGTTCTACTCAAAAGGCTCCCATCAATTATTATTGCCGGCAGGTCTGTGTTCACAATATGGTTGTTTAGGGAGAACCATGTAATCGATGCCTTTGCAGGGTTGACAAGGGCATCGGCATCAGCGCACCATGAGAAAATTCGATCTAGTTCGCCCTGCATATCATTGGTAACCACCTGTCTATCTCGACCCTGTCGGTACACGAGAATGTCGTCAGCAAATGATAGAGTCCTACCCCTCCCGTCCAACTGTTGTTCAGTGATCGGCACCATATACTGGTTGAATAGTACTGGTGACAGTGGTGAACCCTTCGGCAATCCTGGACATATCGATATCGGCTCAAAAGACTAACTCCCGCATCTTAGCAACACCTTCCTTTGGAGCAGAACTGCAGCTATCTATCGTACAAGGTGAGGGTGCACTTTCAGTCTGAGGAGGATTTGCATCAAGTGCTCGAAGGATACTCTATTGTATGCGTCCTCTAAGTCTATGGCAGCCGCACATGTCTCTTCTCTGACCTGAAATCCTTCGTAAATATCTTGAGCAAAGACTGCCGCATTCAGCCATGACTCTTTGCTACGTCTGTATCCTCCAAGTGTGGGCGGGAAGCAGCCGAGCTGTTCCAAGTCTCAAGCAAGTCTGTGTGCTACAATTTTCTCCAGTAGCTTGCCAACAGTGTTCTGCATCGTAATGATTCTGTAGCCGCTTATCTTGGAATGCTCTTTGTTTGGTTTTGGCAGCGGCAGCAAGTAGCTGTGTAACCATTCCTCTTTGATCTGACCCCTCTTGATACTGGTGTTGAATTCTCTGGCCAGTTCTTCCATGTCATTATCTGACATCATCAGTAGGTCAGCATATCGGATGCCGTCTGGGCCTGGGGCGGTGTTAGGTGAATTCTTGAGCACTGCACGTATTGTCTCAGCTATGATTTTGCACTATTCGTCTGTCCCGACCCCCTCGCACAACTGAGAGAGTGTCGTTGTGGTTCTCTTTCTAGCGGGCTCGTCTTTCTGGTCAGTCTGCTCTATGTAGCGTGCAAGAAGGGCCTTACCTTTATCCGCATCCGATTTTTTCCATGTGAGGTCTGTGCCTTGAAAGTCTGGAATGCCCCTACGTTGTGCGGCGCCGTTCATGCTCTTATGGAGGCGCCATAATGCCGTATGAGTTCGCTCGGAGCACACCTTCCTGCAGACCTCGTCCCATTTCTCGGCCTTGTCCTGTTTGGCGCAGGATTTAAATAAAGTCATCGTCCTTTGGACCTCAGTCTTCAGGTCCGCCAACTCAACCTGTAGCATTTTGGCTTTTCTGGCTTTTTTGCCAGTTTTGACAGCTTGCCTCTTTACCAGCCATGCCTTTTCGACCTCGCCATTCCACCATGGTGGCTGCAACCATCTTTCTTGTCTCCTGCGGGAGGAAGTTAGTTTTCTCCTTCTGATCTTGCTTATGGCGTCTTGACCAGTGTTGTCGTACGGGAAGGCATTTGTCTTGTTTCCTTGACTCCTGGCCCTGTCTTTCTCGATCAGGATGATACAAGGGTAGTGGTCACTGTCGTGGTATCCCAGTGTGCCCCACCGGCACTTTGGTGTGATGGTGGGTGACACCAGAGCCAAGTCAATGAAGCTGCCAGAGTCACCTGGTCGAGAGGCTATTCTAGTGACCTTCCCATCGTTTAGACAGACCAGGGCAGCAGATGCCAGGGTGACCTCCAGATCTTCCTTCTGTCTATTGGTGATGCAATTCCCCATTGACTGTCTCTGGCCTTGAAGTCCCCACAAAAGATGATATGCCTTTCATCCATATCGAACAAACTGTCATTGTCGCACGTCGACCTTCCCATTTCGCGCATAAACATTCACGATTACAAGCTGCACTGGCGTCATTATTCTTAACGCCTCCACTTTCAGAGCATCACTGTTCCAGGCGGACATATCGATCTCAGACACCAGTATGTTATGTGTTATGGATTGAGTATATCACATAAATTGTATGTATTTGATGAAAGCATGTGGTGACTCGTGGATTTAATTTTGCTAAATCCTTGGTGAATTTCATAAGTATGCCTAATGATCACATAAGAAGTCTATGTCATTGAAGAGCATGCTTGTGTCATGTGTGTTTCATTATTGTAAACAGATGTGAATGTATCATTGGATAAAACCCATCAATATGAATGACTATCATTCAGGAAATATAATTTCTGATGAAGAATGAGGTTCTATTGTAATGTAATTGTGGTTAAATCTGTGAATTTATCATGTGTAAAGCACAGACATATACTAATTGTCATTCCTGCAGATATGATGTGTCTCATGAGTGATTGTGAAAGGAGATATTTCATTGTGATATCAGTGATGTTAAACATTTGAAGTTATCATTGGGAAATTACATAAGTATAATTACCCACTTTACATGCAAGTATGAATGATTCTCCCGTGTGTTGCCGGGGCCCATAAGGGAAGCAAAGAATAGTAACACTGTAGCCTACCACGCATGTCGTAAGAGGCGACTAAGGAGGCTTGATCGTTCCGTCGCCCTGCTACTGAGTGAGTGCGTGGCGCGACACTGTGAGCTGTGAGTTTCATGTGAAATGCTTTTGAATCTGCCCGAGGTGTTTTGGAATGTGGCTGCATTTTTGGAGCGATGGCAGCTGGCCATGTCCCAGAGTTGACCGGTTTTTGCCTTATTCAGAAATGCGTGGCTGCTGGGCTTTTGGTTGACTGTCCTTCCATCGATGATGAACTGTATTTTCGTGGACTGTGGGTGAACATCTAGGAAAAATCCAGATGAGAAAATGACTGCAGATTCCATCAGAGATGAACTGGGTGTTTCGTGGGGGAACTAGTGTGTTGACATTCTGGTGGCGGCATTATGCAGTGTATCTGTGCGGGCTGTTGTTTTTCGAGACTCCTGTCTTTTCCACTTTTCACATTGGGCAGTGGGGAGCATTTTGTGTGATATTCACTGGCACAGAACGAAGCATAATGCGGACGACCCGTTGCTGTGAAGTTGGAACCACGACTAACTACCCAACTAACTAACTAACTAACTAACTAACTAACTAACTAACTAACTAACTAACTAACTAACTAACTACCTAACTAACTAACTATCTAACTAACTAACTAACTAACTAACTATGAATGATGTTTGAGGAATGATTCCTGAATGATCATACATACAAATGAATGTCTGAGAATGAGTGAATGCTGAAAAAGGAGTATGAGCTAACAGTCAATCTCATGATAGCAGGCAGGTGGTTGTGTATTGCCATGTCTATCACCAGAGAACTTGTTCGGCATAACCGTTAAACTGAACAATAATTTAGTACACTCCGACGCATGAAAACACATTGTATTAAATATCACTTACCGAGAGGCTATAACGTCGGACTCTCATTCGGGAGACCCGGGTTCGATCCCTCGGTAAGGTGTGGGATTTTTTTCTGTCGGGGGCAAAAAGAAAATCCTAACCTGCACAGTTCGCGGCGACTGCACTAGCCAGGCGGCCTTTATTCCTCAGACCCCTCTGCCATACACCGCAAGGTACTATATTGGCCAGTAAATGACAGTTTGACAGTACAATCATCTTGGTTTGTGCGCTAAGCACGACATAAACCATATCATACATTACGCATACTACACGCATCTGGGTTTGTACATTAAGCAAAGTCCCACATTGTAGTTCATGTCACTCATTTTAACACATATGGTCCAGTGTCCTGACAAATGTAATACAATGAGGATGATGATGATGACTGTAATGTAATGATAATAATGTAAGAATGATAATGATTGTAATGACAAAGATATAAAGAAACCATGATGATGTTGATAATGATGGTAATAAATATTATATCCATGAGAATGGAAGATAACTTCTCACTTGAAGCATTTAATGAAGACGAATGCACCTGAATCCTACACAAGAATTGATTCCATGATGTACTTATGTTGTTTATAAGCAACTACTCATAACAATGGGACATTATTTTAAAATCCATAATGTATGAGACCCGTTTTCCTGAATAGAAAAAGATGTAGAGAACAAAACTAGGTCAGAAGAGAATGGTCAACATAATTGTAAAATTCAAAATCCATCGAGGTATTACTTAAACTATAGACCTGAAGGACAGGCATAAGTGAAGATGAAACTGCACAGCTGCTAGTTAAACCTTGAACACCTGATAGTGGAAGATTGGAGTGAGAGCAAACAACTATGTTGGTGGTACTAATTGAGAACACCAAGACTATCTTTCTTCTATGTTTATTTTCTCTAAGAACAAGATTCCTCTCATTGTTTTCACTTGCTGTGTTCTTAGGATTTTAATTTCACTTCTAGTGTCATATTGATGATATCATTAGATGCATGTGATTGATGGAATTTCAGGTAGTGGTCATACTCATGTAGATCCAGACCTGACTTGGTGAAGATTGAATGCAGCATCCTTGTTGAGTGAGCACATTGTTGAGTGATGCCCTTGATAGAGTAGTGCAGAAACATATATACCTGCAAACGTTCCATTTGTCTCATAGGAGAGGTAATCTTTATTAAACATTTACCTGCCAAAAATGGAAAGAAGACCAAGAGCCAACTTATAATGTTCTACTCAGCCCTGGAACACTAAGACTACAGAACATACAGCAATTAATTGATAGCCAGAGGGATTTCCAAAGCTGGAAGTGGAGAACCCTGAGTGTTGACAGTTCTTTTTTTCCAGATCATCCAGGCCAGTAAAAGATTAGCAGTACATGCCAGTGGAAAAAATATAGCTGTTATTATACACATTATAATTGGCACATCAATTCTGTATAATTACCATTATATGTATGTGTCCTTATTTTATGACAGGCAATTGTAATTTTGAATGCAATTTACAAATTCCATGTTTGTGTTTATTAAATCATAAAAAAGTGAGGTCATGTCATGTATTGATTGTATTTTTACTTGTCACATTCAAATTGCTTTAAACTACCCTAGATAGAATTAATTAGTTGGTAGAGGAGAGGCAAGGAACCACTTAAAGGATATTTTGGGTATAAAAGGGAATACAACTTTTTCAGTTATTTCCTGAAGGTATTCCTTGGTTCTCTAAAACTCTATTTCTGGTCTCAAACAATTGAGTCAGTACAGCTAAATTAATTAAACGGGCAGGATCACATTGGGGAAAAGGATTTTGCATCCTTTCTCTCTTTGGGGTTGAGCCATCAATCTCGACGTATCCAACAGTTGTACCGATTCACCTGGTTAAGAATTTACATATTTTTATTGATGTTGCATAACGGTTTTTCTTTATTCTTGAAGACGATCATAGTCTATGTGTCTTACACTTTAAATTTAACCCAAGTTGTTCATATAATTCCCAAAATGTTTCATTTTCCTGAATTTTATTTGTCTTAACAACCGATATTATTCTTGCGCGCGCGCGCACACACACACACACACACACACACACACACACAGACACACACACACACACACACACACACACACACAACACACTCAGATACATGGACCCTTTGGCGAAGTTGTTAACCCGCCTGGCTTGCCCTCCGATGGAATCGTATGTATGCAGCGCTGGGTTCCAGTGTTCTTCTGACAATATTATATTTTCATTTTGCATGGTTATTTATGTTTCACACTGGGCAGTGTTCTCTTGGAGATAATGTCCCTTCGAGCGTCTAAAATCTGTTTCCCCAGATGATCGGAGTTCTCCAACAGTCTCTGGTGTAGCTTTTCAATTGATGCCTGCAAAAACGCCGAGGACTCTCTCATGGTATTTTCCAAATCTTTGGAAGTCTTCTTGATTTCATTCATTGACACTTGGAGCGATTGGATGCTTGCGGTGATGTCGTCTCGGAACTGGCTGAACTCGAATCTGATCCGAACCTGGTTGTCTTCGATTTTCCGAAGTCTGGTCTCAATATCCAGCTGTGGAAGTTGGGAAACAATTTTACTCATGTTGCAACAAAATGGCGAGGTCAAATATTATATTACATCTTCCATGTTTCTGTTTAGGAAAATGATATAGTCTGCAGGAAACAAAGTCATGTTTACTGTAAGATTTCATTGAATAAACTCATTTTGCAAAGTTCAATAACAATAAAGTAAAGATCCCTTTTACACGCCTAGAGAGTTAAGCATATTGTGCTACATGCCAAAAGCCTTTATTTCCCATGAATTTAATTGTACCAATTTAGACTGGGTCAGCCTGGGAGCTTTAGTTTGTTGCATGACCATAACAGAACGTCGCAGTCAACCAGGGCATTTTTGGCTATTTGTGATTTGGTGGCAATTTTACTTTAAGTAGTTTGCCATTATACCTAGGGGCATTTATAACATCAGATGGACAATGATGTACAACAGAGATTAAGAGCAGAATTGGGCAAGCAAAAGCCGCATTTCAGAAAATGAAGAGTATCTTATGCAATAGGTCACTATCACTGAATGTAAGAAAGACAGTGCTGGAATGCTATGTAGAACCAGTTTTGTTGTATGACAGTGAATCTTGGAAAGTAAATGAACAAATTAAGAAGAAATTAGAAGCAACAGAGATGTGGCTCCTAAGACGAATGTTGCGAATTCCTTGGACTGCCAGAGTAACTAACAACGACTGCTTGAAACAGGTTAATGAAACTAGAACATTATATACAACAATAATAAAGAGACAAACATCTTTCTTCGGTCATGTGATGAGAAGAGGGGCATTGAATAACATCGTGACAACTGGAAAGATTGGGGGGAAGAGAGGCAGAGTCAGACCAAGAGAAATGATAATGGATGGATTGAGATGGTGGCATTGAGAAATATCAGCAGCAGAGTTGATTCAGAAAACCAAAAACCGAGATTTGTGGAGAACTATGAACGCCTATACCAGCTGGCAGGGCACTTGATAATGATGAGTTTGCCATTGCTTTCTAAACGACCACACACATACCATTGTATGAAAACTAAAAGCAAGACTGTCTGCTTCCAAATCGCAGCTGTGTCTAGAACGCGGTATGCGGGAATATGAATTGCGTCCGTAACCTCTTCGCCACAGTGCCCGTCCCTGGGAGATCACGCATATTTAAACAATCGATGAGGATACGAACACATGACGACCGCGCCCACAGGCAAGTTTGCTAGGCACTGCACTTCCGTGGTTCCCTGGGGCAAACAACGAATAAAGAAACAAGTCTGCGAAAAGAGGGGCAGCAGAAATAGGACCAAGGATATATAGAAACTGATAAGGATGATGAGAATGAAAATGATGCGTATGTGGCGATGATGATAATACAGATAAAGATTTAATAGCAAAGTAAACACCACGCGTTAAAATTAAAGTAAAAATAAAGAATCCTTTGGCGTAGATAGCCTTTTCCAAGAGGGAAAACATACTAACCAATGAAAATGCCTCAATTATAACGAGAAAAAGAGTGTTGAAGTGTTACATAGAACCAATATTTTTGTATGGATGTGAAACGTGGACAATGACCAAACGAGCTGAAAACATCTGATGGCTGTGGAAATGTGGTTTGTGAGGAAAATGCAAAGAATACCATGGACAGACAGAAAAACCAATGACCAAATCCTACACGGAATAAATGAAAATCGCAAACTGATTAGAGAAATTAAACGCTGATAGATACAATATATCAGCTACCATAAAACTTTCACGTTATACACATGTGACACACCCCCACTTCCCATTTTCCGCCATCCATTTTTATTAAGTGCAAACACACTTTTTGTCTGGCACAAAATCAGTTAAACATCAATAGCTTATCCTACCATCCAGAGAAAAATTATCATGATTAAGAGAAACGGATGCTGGACATGAATTCCTTCGTGCCCCTACAACATGGCTTGAGAATAAAACAAAATAAGCTTTGATATTGTACATAAAGACAGAGAACGCTACAGATGTTACCTTTGTGAAAATTAGTTTATCGTATTGGTCTGCATCAACCTCTTGTGGCAACGTTGTATGGCGACAGTGCTCGCATCCACTTAAGTGCGTGCATTCTGAGGAATTATGTCAATATTCGTTTACCGTTAAAGGAAGAAATCAAGGAGAGGTCTTTCTGTCTGTCGAGTTAAACGTATAATGGAATCAACTTCAATATCTTACTCTTCTTATTTCACCCTTTATCTCCCATTGTGGAAAAGGCCATTAAACAACTCATTCTAATGTCAGTACATTGTGTGGACAAACAGATTATCATATCCATCTTCTGATAAATTTAATCATGCATAATGGCCAGAATAAAGATGAAATTAAATTATTGAAATAAGAATCATGACGATAATATTGATGATGATGATGATGATCTTGATGATGATGATGATGATGATGATGATGATGATGCTATTGATGATAATAATGATTATACTGATGATGATATTGATGATACAATGGTGATGATGATAATGATGGTGATAATGATGATAATGGTGATGATAGTAATGATGATTATGATAATAATGATGATAATAATAATGATGAACTCTTTGAAAAATTACCTGCAGAAAGAAAACAGTGGAAGAAGAATGGGAAATGTTTAAATCAAGCATTTTAAATACTGCAAAAATAACACGCGGAACCACGAAAAAACGCAAAACACGGTTAAAGAAAATAACAACCTGGTGGAACGCAGAAGTAAAGGAAGCGGTAAAAGACAAAAAGGAAAAATATAAAAAGTGGTTGAAAAGCAAACAGGAATGTGATTACATAGAATATAGAATAGCGAGAAGACATGTGAATAGAATAGTAAAGAGGGAAAAACAAAAAGACTGGGAAGAGTATGGAGAAACCCTAAATAAAACCTACAAGGAGGCAACTAGAAACTTCTACAAAAAGATAGGTGCAATGCGAACCAGAGGAGAATCCGTTGACCCAACTGAAATAATTAACAGCGAAAATGGAGAACCAATAAGTGAACAAAAACAAATCCTAATAAGATGGAAGCAGTATTTCGAACAACTTCTCAACATCCCATCAGATGTCACAGGAATTCAAGAGACCTATACAGATGTCACCGAAGAACTAGAACCAGACATACTAAAAGAAGAAATTATAGAAGCCATCAGATTAGCCCCATTGAACAAATCACCGGGACAGGATGAAATACCAAATGAACTAATTAAAGCAGCAAGAGAAGTAAGAATAGCTTGGCTATATAGACTATTCAACCATGTTTGGGTAGAACAACAGACACCACGAGACTGGGGAAACGCCATAATTATCCCAATTTGGAAAAACAAAGGCCGCAAAAGAGACTGCACACAATATAGAGGAATTTCACTGTTGAGTCATACTGGGAAAATATTTTGCAAAATTCTAGAAAAAAGATTACGAACTACTTTAGAACCCCAGCTAAGCGAAACACAGCTTGGATTTAGGAAAAACAAAGGATGCACAGATGCCATTTTTGCTCTTAGACAACTTATAGAAAAATCAATCGAATTCAATGAAACACTCTACTTAGCCTTTGTCGACCAAGAAAAGGCATTTGATAGAGTAGATATAAACAAGCTGTGGGAAATCCTTAAATAATATGGAGTGAGTACACATCTAACAAACCTATGTAGAAGTGTATACAACAACAGTGAATGCATAGTGAGAGCAACTGGAGGACACTCAGAACCTTTCACCATAAGATCTGGAGTACGACAAGGTTGTGTCCTGTCCCCTCTCTTGTTCATAACATATATAGACAACATATGTAAAGAAACCAGCCAAGCAGAGACAGCAAGAATACAGCATGACGAGAACACAGAAGAAGAACCATCTGCAAATCTAACCATTAGAGAAGTCCTGTTTGCGGATGACCAAGCACTAATAGCAAAATCAGAAGCTGAATTACAAGACCACATGAATTGTCTAAACGAAATGTGTAGGGAACATAACATGAAAATTAGCACAAGCAAAACAGAGGTAATGACTATAACTAAAGAAGAACAAACAACAACAATTCACCTAAACGAACATCCCTTGAAAGAAGTAAAGAGTTTCAAGTACCTAGGAAGTATAATATCATCAAATGGCAGATCAGAAGACGAGATCGAAAATAGGTGCAATAAGGCAAATCAACTCATTGGACAAATGGCACTAATACTAAAGAACAAACATGTATCAATAACTACTAAGAAAGCACTTTACAACACAATCTTCCTGCCAACTCTATGCTACCAATGTCAAACCTGGACAATGACAGAAAAAGAGAAAAGAAAAATCACAACAACAGAAATGAGGTTCCTGAGAAGAATACTCAACGTATCAAGAAGAGATAAGATCAGAAATGAAGAAATCAGGACTAAAGTGGGGGTTAAAGCAGCACTAGATTTTATCAGAAAGCAGTAAGTCAAATGGTTTGGCCATGCAAGTAGGTTACCAGTCAACAGCATACCACAACAAGCAATGATGTACAGACCAGATGGAATCAGAGGAAGAGGCCGACCACGTAAACGTTGGACGGAGGGAATAGCAGATTCCATGGGAATATCGATATATGAAGCCCATAATCGGGCACTCTCACGAAGTTTATACTTCACCTCGACACCGCAAGGTACAAGAGGAACATGATGAGATGAGATGAGATGAGATGAATAATGATGATGATTGTGATGATTACGACGCAGCTGTTTGTCTAATGTTTAGTCCACGTAGGTGTAGTCTATGTTCCTAACCTATACTTGTCAATGAATTCTTACTTCTAACATGGTTACTGGAAGGAGACAGCGGGGCAAAGGGTACAGCTCTGGTGCTTCCTCGTGCAGGTAGCGATGGAGGCATTTCTCTGCTCATGATGGCCGGTCAGCTTCAAGTGGCACTGATACAAGCATTGGTAAAACTAAACATGTTAATTTTGATGATAACTATCTTGTAGACGTACAGATACATCGAAACAAACAATAAACAGTCATGGAATATTGTTGCTAATCTACCGATGACCAAGTTTTACAAGAAAAAAAAATTAAAATATTACATTGATTAGAGAAATTAGACATAGTCAAAATTTTGGTCACGTTATGAGAAAAACGTATATTGGAGAACTTATGACAACGGGTAAGATCGAGAGGAAGAGAACGATGGGGGAAGCAGAGACGTAAATAATTGGGTAGCTTGGCCACGTGGTGTGGTTTAGACGAGAACACTGAGCTAATCCACGACTCTGGTGTTCGAGTGAGATGGTGAAACATGACTGCCCACGCTTATCGTCATGGCACATTTGATGAATGAATCTACCTTTCCAATGGATTCAGTAGATGTCAAGTAGAAACTCCCCTATATATTCCTATGTACGGTTGTCTCTCTGCATCTGCAATCATGTCTCATCGTTGTTCACTCTGCGACAGTTACTTATTAGCAAACTTTGGACATCAAGGACTGATTTCTGTCAGGCAATCTCTTGGACATCGAGGACTGATTTATGTCAGGCAATCTCTTGGACATCAAGGACTATTTTAAATCAGGCAATTCCTTGGACATCGAGGACTGATTTATGTCAGGCAATCTCTTGGACATCAAGGACTATTTTAAATCAGACAATCCATTGGACATAAATGACTGCTTTGAGTCAGGCAATCCCTTGGACATCAAGGACTGCTTTATGTCAGGCAATCTCTTGGACATCAGGGACTATTTTAAGTCAGGCAATCTCTTGGACATCAAGGTCTGCTTTCTGTCAGATAATCTCTTGGACATCAGGGACTATTTTAAGTCAGGCAATCTCTTGGCCACGAAGAACCGCTTTATGTCATACAATCTCTTGGACATCAAGGGCTACTTTATTTTAGGCAATCTATTGGACACCAAGGGCTGCGCGTCGTCTTCTCCTGCCCTTTATACCTTAGTTGAGCATACTCAGAAAAGTTAGCTGCATGTACATTTAAAGGACGTTGCAGTCAACCCCAGCATCTTTTGGCTGTTTGTGATGTACTAGGCAGGATGACGTTCAGTAGTTTGCCATTGCTTTTAAACTACCAACGCTCATACCATTGTATGAAAATCAACGAAGGCGAGTGGAGCATAAGCCCTTACAGTAGTTCTTGACAACTGATATCCAGCTTCACTTCTGCAGGCTAGATATCAGACTTATCTATTCAGATGTTGCTCAAAGCATTCTACCCTTCTGTTCATTTAATCTGTAATGTTGGTGAGAACTGTCCTATTATTAGTTTTGCTGAGTCCACTTAGTTCATTGTATTTTCCGTCTATTTCCTTCTGGTGCTTTACAGGTTTTTGAGGTGTCATTTCGTGGCTGCTACTACTGCTACTAATATTGTCTGTTATCCGACCTTATCCACTTCCTAACTTCTTTATTATCTTCTGTGTATGTTTATGCACACTCACTATAGTAGCTCAGGTGTTTGCTATTATTAAACAGACTAGTTTTTAATTTTCCTCCCTTCGTTTATTTTTTTGTTCGCTTTTCCCAAAACCTTATGTGC
Source organism: Cepaea hortensis (assembly GCA_963921405.1). NCBI lineage: Eukaryota > Metazoa > Mollusca > Gastropoda > Stylommatophora > Helicidae > Cepaea > Cepaea hortensis. The sequence continues at coordinate 35,336,531 of OY992883.1, forward strand.
ATTCAATCAATCAATCATGTGCCATGCCGGAAAGCGTGGACGGTCATGATTCGCCATTTCACTCAATCACCAGAGTCGTGGATCAGCTCAGTGTTCCTGTCTCGTCCATGCCATGTGGCCAAGCCATCCAGGTATTTTCCTCTCGGTCTTCCTCTTGGTCTGTTCCCCTCGATCTTGCCAGCTGTCACCAAGTTCTCCAGTCCATTTCTTCTCATAACATGTCCAAAAAATTTTGACTGTCTACGTCTAATTTCTCTAATCAATCTACGATTTTCATTTGTCTCTTGTAGTACTTGGTCATTGGTTTTTCTATCTGTCCATGGTATTCTTTGCATTTTCCTCAGAAACCACATTTCTGCAGCCATCAGATGTTTTTCAGCTTGACTGCACATTGTCCAAGTTTCACATCCATACAAAAGAACAGGCTCTATGTATCCCCTCAACACTCTTTTTCTCGTTTCAATTGACATCATTTTATTGGTCAGAATGTTTTTCATCTTGCTAAAGGCTACCTTCGCAATGGCGATTCTTGTTCTAATCTCTTCAAGGCATCTGCCATCAGATGTTATGACTGTTCCGAGATAATTGAACCGATTCAATTGAACCGATAATTGAACCTCCATCTTTAAAATTGCTGGTCCTTCATTATTAAATCTAATAGCATACTGTTCCTCTCTGTTATCATTATACAGGTCTTTCACATAATCTGTCCATACATGTAGAATCTGATCTTTTTCTATTATGATTTTGCCATCTTTAGTTCTTAGACAGCCTGTTGATGTACTTGTTCTTTTATTAGTAAGTTCCTGAATCCTTTTGTGCACTAATTTGGTATTTTGACTGTTGTGTTGTTTTTCAATTTCTAAGCACTTTTCCTCAAGCCATGATTCTTTTGCCTTCCTACATAATATTCTGACTTGTCTGTGAATTTCTTCATATTTGGCAGGATTATTTTTGTTGAGTCTTCTTGTTTCCATTAAGTGTAAAATTTCCTCAGTCATCCATTTCTTACGACCCACCTTCTTTAATTTTGGAATAGTTGTTTCTGCAGCCATATTGATTGAATTCTTTAACATTTCCCATTGATCATCCACATCCTGGAATAGGATCTCTAGATCAGACAATATTTCAAATCTGTTCTGTACTTCTATGTTGAATTTGTTTTGTATTTCCTTGTCATTACTCAATGTACACAAATCATATTTAGTGTTCCCTGTTGTATACTTGACTTTCTTCAACTTTATCCTCAATGTTCCTGTGAGTAATCTGTGGTCACTATAACAATCAGCACTGGGAACTGTTTTTGCTACTGTTAGGGCGTTTCTAAATCTTCTGCTAATGAGAATGTAATCAATCTGGTTTCTAATCCTGCTATCAGGACTCCTCCAGGTCCATAATCTTCTAGGGTGTTGTTTGAACCAGGTGTTTCCTACAATCATTTCCTATTCTTTTGCCCACTCTACTAGTCTGTATCCTCTTTCATTTATCTCTCCTAAACCATAGTTTCCTACTGTGTATCTATCCCCTTGATTTCCTACTTTTGCATTGAAGTCCCCTATTATAATGTTTATTTCTGAATTTTTACATTTCTTTAAGGCAGACTCTATGTCATTATAAAATTCCTCTACACTATCTTCACTGGACTCTCCTGTTGGGGCATATACTTGAATAACATTTATGTTAAAAGGTCTGCCACTCAATTTAACTAGTAGTACTCTTTCCGACACGGCCCAATATCCCTGAACAGACGTTGATGTTTTCCGGTCCAAAATTATTGCCACTCCCCTATGTCGATCCTCACCTCCAGAATAAATAATCTTAAAATCTTTATGTATCTTGATGCCTGCCCCTGTCCATCTCGTTTCGCACGTACCTAATATATTAATTTTTTCTCTTTGAATTTCTTGTGTTATGTTCTCTAATTTTCCGTCGTTGTTTAACGTCCTAACGTTCCATGTTCCTAATTTTAATGTCTCTGTCCTTGTCTTGCGATGATCAGTCTTTAAGCGAATCATAATAAACTAGGCACTTTCAAAGAGGTAGTTTGCCGTTGCTTTCCTCTATGGCAGTGACCATACTGGCCGGATGACCGCAATCAGTGTCTCTCGAAAGAGAGAAAGCTTGCCGTCGCGAAACACGAGACCATAACCAACAAATATCTGTCGGCTGCCCTCATAATTTCATCCACCACCTGCCTTCCGTGGCTTCTTTTGAACACTTCCAATTAACGAACACGAAATAACATCACATAATCCAAAGGAAAAACACTATCCACCCGAATTTCACAGGAATTTCCATAGGGAATCCACAGAAAAACACTGAACAGCGTCTCCCCCAAGACAACGAGTCATCGCGTCGCCATTACACCGGAAGCACATACACATACATATGTGCATTATAAGCTCTAAATGCTTTCAACCTGCTGTCAACGGACGTCTGTACTCATCCCATCTACTAACTGCTGCAGTCTGGTGCATATTACATATGTGACCATACATCGTTCCGTAGTTTCTTGATGTCTCTGATATCATACATATTAATTTTCGCGTGTAAAAGACGAACTGCTCTATGTCCGGCAACTCATGGACGTAAAGGAAAGTTCGATGCAAGACAAATTCGTGAACATCACGAACTGACCTATGGACCGGGGAACTCTTGAACAGAAAGATCTGCTCAAGTCCGGCGAATCTTTAAATATCAAGGAGTGCGCGATGTTCTGCAGACACTTCTAAATCAACGACTACACTATGACGGATGAATTCGTAGGATTGCTCAATGTACAATGAACTTATGAATATTAAAAGTTGCCCAATGGATTCATAAACATCAAAAACAGTTCAATGTCCAACCAACTGTTAGATATCCAGGACTGCTCGATGCCTAACGGATGTTTAAACCTAAAGGGCAACTCCGTGTCTAGCTAAATTTAGAATTTAAGGAGACCTTGATTCTTAGATTTATATTTCCCACGGCATTCGAGGCTCTCAGAGCTCTCCTAATCTGTAGATGTGGCGCCCATAGTAAATGTTACTCTTACATGAAGAAGAACACGAAGTAACTCTGTAAGAACACGAAGTAACTCTGAACATTCAATAAGGCTCAGTATTAACACTACTTCTCAATTTCCTCTAACTTTATCATGTCTGGACTGGATGCCATTTATTACTTTATGTGGTGTAGTGCATCTTCAACATTCTCCACAAGTATTTGTGGACCTTCGCCATCGTCTGGACTATTTGTGGACCTTCGCCATCGTCTGAACTATTTGTGGACCTTCGCCATCGTCTTGACTATTTGTGGACCTTCGCCATCGTCTGGACTATTTGTGGACCTTCGCCATCGTCTGGACTATTTACAAACGGTCTTCTTTAATCATTCCGGCTCCGTGGCGAAGGCATTACGTACGAAATTCGTGATCCCGAATACCCGCGTTCGAAACACAGCTACGCGCGATCTGGCAGCAGACCGCGTTGCGTTGGTTTTTTACGAAATGGTATGGTGCCGGTCGTTCAGAAAGAAATGGCAAACTACTGAACGTAAACCTGCCAAGAGATCACAACAGCAAACAATCCTGCTGTTGACTGCAACGTCCTGTAAAAGATATGCAACTAACTTTAACTTCTATAATCATGGAACTCTTCTAGATATTCCGTCTGTCTATCAGCAATCTCATCTTGTCACATTATCACAGAGCCATTCTTCGATTTTAAACATATTTCATGTTTTCCTACTTGTTAGGGTATTTGTTTATTGATCATAGAATGTGAGTCTTTTCCATAGTTTGTCCCAATCTCCGTGCATTGTTGATTCAGCCAGATTTCTTTAATTTCTTTGCATTTGTTTGCTATTTATTTATGTACTCTATTATATTCTTATTTAACCTACATTTTGTTTCTTCTTTTATCCATAATCTGCAGAAATTCATGTGCCTCCAATTTATTTTCTTTTTTTTCGATTCTATGTATGTGTAGAATTATTTCTCTTGATGTTGATTGATTGATTGATTGATTGATTGATTTAGGAACCGACATCACAGCATTCGGGACATTCCCGTAAGCTCTCCGTCCCCATCCTCAGCAGCCAGCGAAGAGTTCCAACACTAATAGTTCCAGTAGCAATCTGATTATATGTCCGTTTCGCCTTTCCTCTTGATGTCTGCTGGGTTGATTACTGCAACATGTCCCATTGTTCATCAGTTGTCTGTATTATCTCCATGGCATTATATCTGGTCTGCGCAGTAATGTTGTACCTTTCTCTGATTTCGTTGTCCGTTTTAAGTATTGCTAGACCTGATTTTAAGTTCGTTGGGGTCTTCTTTATAGTTTTAATTGTACAAAATCCGTTGACTGTCCTAGAGCTCTGAGAATATACAATTAAACTAACTCCCTATCTGTAGTCCTTCCTTCCTGAGTAAATAATTATGTTTTTATCTAAATATTTCCCCTAAGCACCTAGTCATAACATTTCACTAATACCTAATATATTTATATTCATTCTATACATTTGTTTTTGTTATTTTCTAGCTTTCCCTTCTGAATAAGTGTTCCGACAATCCAAGTACCAACATATTATCTATTTTAACATTTAATTAGCATACAGTAGCATTATGACGATCAGGTACCGCCTGTAGCACATGATGCTCCCAGCCGGACGAAGTGATTCCATTGATATCCCCATTAACGTCGTTATCTTTATAGAATTTGTCTTGAAGCATGATTAATTAGGGATAAAGACAGGCATTGTATTTTCTTGACTTCCGCAGATTTGCTTATGGTTGCTTCCACTAGACTTTGTCTAAAATGGCAGACACTGTAAGGCACGGTGGAGAGGTGGGGGTGGTTATGTATGAGGTCTTTTACCAACAGATGGTCTTGACACAGGGTGTTCTTTGGCGAAGGGATTTCGGACGCTATTCATAATCCCGCATACCGCGTTCAAAACACAACAGTAGATTTGACAGCAGACCGATTTGCTTTGGTTTTCATACAATGGTATGAGTACCGGTCGTTCAGAAAGCAATGGCGAACTACTGAACGTAAACTTTCTCAGCAATCACAAACACCCAAAAATAAAAAAAAAGCTAGAGTTGACTGCTACGTACTGTAAAGGATATGCAACTAACATATATTAAAAAAATACTCGCCTAGTACCACAAAATAGCAGTTCCTGTGTACGTGGTAACTTTCCAATGAGAATTTGTAATTGTAAATTCATTAGGTCAAAACATATACATTACGACCGCTAGGAACCCGTATGTCTAATGTTAATAGACGGGTAATGGCAAAATGAGAACCTGAGATATTTCTAACTATCACAGTCCCCAGCATACACCGAGTCAAAGATCCGAAGTCAGCTGCATATCGTTTTGTGTTGAATTCAATGGTATCAGTGTCTGCCGTTCTGAAAGCAATGACAATTTACTGAACGCAAAATTGCATAGAAAATAACAAACAGCAAATAAATTCTGGGTTGTTTTTTTCTTTTTTCGTTCGCTCGCTCTGAACTTCATAAACATACTGGTGCACTGGACTGGTTTTTGCACGTGGTTTAGCTTTCCTTATTACCGGTGTCCCTCGCCATCAGGTGAACCCACTCCGGTTCCTGAGATACTTGTAATTTACGTCCCTAAGTCAAGGACGAGAAGTCAACATTTTAGCCCTTCTGACTGGTGTAAGAGTTGAACGCTGCTATTTTGGCATCAGCGCACCGGACGTTTAAGAGAAATTGCTCTTATCAATTTGGCCATGTTGACCTCCATTATGAGGTTGATTTAAAAGTTCTGTAAAGGACACGGAGCTATCTAACTTACCGTATTTATACACTGTTGATCTCTGACACAGTAACTCACTGGATTCTCCTTTCTGTGAGTAATGTTAAATTGATGTCAATAGTTATTTCTCCTACATTATTTACCAACATAGATATACGCTAGGTGCTTATACATGTTACCAAAAGAGATAAAACACATTGAAGAAATTAAAACCAGAGATTATCTTGATAATATTAATGTATAACGACCCTATATTTACCGTTTGTGATATATCAGCATACTTCGGTCCACTTTAAGGTCGTTGTGGGTAGTCGCAGTGATTCTCACTTCACTTTCGGCAAGTTACAAGCTGTTCATGGTGTGTCATGTTGTCTGCCTCACCAGATGGTTCAAGCAACCTCTACTTCAACAAGAATCTATTTCTTATTTTAATCAACCAAATACTTTTGCAGCCACCGATCTGATGTATCTATGTGTCCTTCTGTGCTCCTATGAGTCTGCGCTGTCCATTTTCCCAGTTGTCTTGTGTGTGGCAGGGCAGGTGGGTGTCTCTGTCTCGCAGAGAAAATGTCGTGGGGTAGTTTACGAACTCTGTCATTGGTTTGCCAAGAGAGAGAGCTAAGAATTTGGTGCTCTGTGGATACTCGGTGAGGTGCGGTTAGCTGAGTGGCTAAGAATGCCAGCTTCTCCTTCGCGAGACCTGAATTCGAATTCTCAGAAAGGTGTGGGTTTTCCTGTCAGAGAAAAAAACAATAGACCGCTAACCTGTACAGTTCGCAGCTACTGCACTAGCCAGTCGCAGTAGGCCCTAATTCCCCAGGCTCGGGACCCATTGTTCTACACTGATAGGTGTAGATAGGCAATAGATAACAGTTAGCTTCTCGGTGGAGAGATACCTAGCTATATGGAAGTAAAGCTTTGGTGCGTGGTCTCTTGCTTTTCTTACTCCATTTAACCTATTTTAATCCCAATTGTTATATTCTCCAATATCCCCTTTACATATCGATGATAAACGGCAATTTTCGTGTCTTAATGCATACATTTTTGGGAGCCGAAGTAAAGTCTTGGTTGACACACTTGCCTATCCACCCGGCGGTCGTGTGTTCGTATCCCCATCGAGATGATGTTCTTTTTTATTGGTCTAGATCGATTCAGTCTAACATTGGTACCGGGAAATGTTCTAGGAAGAGAAAGCCACCCGCATGATATTTTCCAAAAACCACAAACCCAATACCAGTCGTGTTAAAGAGCCCTTTACCTTTTTTACTGTAATGCATTCATTTTGATTCTCTTCGGTGCTAGGGAGTTAGAGCACTGTGGTGACTTTCCCCGTGTGTGATCCACGGGAGGAGACTGCAACACTTTTGGAGATACCAGTGTGCAATTAAAGTGATTGTTAATCAAAGCAGTAACCTCTAGACAAACACAAACCTGGAAAAACGTCACGTCCTCAATCAGCCAACGGATCTAACGGATACTAAATATGTCGTTGTCTGTTTTCTTTTTTTTTTTTTTTTTTTTTTTCTTTTCCTTTCTTTCTGTTTTTTTTTTTTTTTTTTTGAGTTTGCATGCTTCCAATTCAACTCAAGCGTAGTCCATACATGTCCTACTACTATGAAGTGCACTGGACTAATTTTACGTGTGGATTAGCTTTCCCTGTCATGTTAACCCACTCCTAAGGTGGGTAATTTAGGTAATTTAGGTTCCCAAGTCAAGTACGAGCCGGCTTCGTGGCTTAGAGGTTAGCGACTTCTCTCCGTAATCTCGTATACTCTCGTAGGTAACGTGATGACGGTGAGGATCAGCAGTGGTTCGAATCGTATCGGTAACTTACGGGGTATGTGAGCCGGCCGCTCAGAAAGCAATGGCAAACTGCAGAGCGTAATCTTGCCATAGAAATCAACAATCAGCTGAAAGATGCTGGTGTTGACAGCTATGTCCTGTAAAGTATATGCAAAACATATATTTAAGTCAAGTACGAGAAGTTAACATTTTAGTCCAACCGGTGTAGGGGTTGAACGTGCTACTTCGGTATCAGCACACCGGAAGTTTAAGAGCGAGCGCTCTTATCTATTCACCCATGCTGACCGCCGTTGCTAGTTTGGTTAGAGCAGTGGCTAGTACTCAGACCCGCTGGTTCGCCGCTCGTGGGTTAAAGTTCGTATCGAGGAGGATTTGTAGAAACCACCAGGGCTATCAGATGGACCCTGACTAAAATGGGTACCAAGAAATATCATGGGAAGTAAAAACGGCCAGCATACTATTGACCATATCACTCCAGAGTTGCCATTGATCTGTAAAAATATGGGTCTATCATGGTATGCTCAATAACCCCGGGCCGTGTAAACAGTGTCCTTTGCGTAAATAATTACTTTGATTGGATACTAAGACCTCAGTGAGTACTGCATTCTCATCCCATAGATCACGCAATGAGAGTTTCGGTACAGTGCCCAAGCACCTTAGCACACTGAGGATTCAAATGTGTATACGTAAATGACACATGCTATAAACAAGTTAGATGCCAGAATGACTAGGTCTGGAGTATGTCATCTATTTCTTATTTTATAAAAGTCTACACTGTGTACTCAGCGAATGTGACTGAGCTTTCTTTACTTACAGACAGGTGTCGTACATCTAAGCCACACCGTTTTGACCAAATACGTATGCTTTGCCGGTCCAATATGGTGGATAGGCGGTTGAGCTGTTAGGGAATCTGGAGTGTTTTGCTTTTGGCTACGGCATTCTTACGCATTTTTCTCATGTTGGACGGGCAGTATATGGTTTCGTCGCACAGCTACTGAGTTGAGTGCATGGAGCGACACTGTGAGATGTGGATTTCGTGTGGAGTGCTTTTACATCCGTCTGAAGTTGTTTGTATTGTTAACTGCATGTTCAGAAAATGGGGCCGGTCGGTTGCTGAACTAGCTAGTCTTGCATTATGCAGTAATGTGTGTGAAACTGCTGTTTGTCTTATAACTACGCTTCCAACGATGATGAACTGTAATTTTCGTGGCGGACTCTTGTGTTGGCATTCTGGCAGTGGCCTTATGCATGTACTTGTCTGTGCTTGCTGATGGCTTGTCTGTACAGCTGTCTGAACCACCTTTCACATAGGACAGTGAGGGGCATTTTGTGTGATGATCACTGGCACAGGAACGGAGCATTATGGGGGTGATACTTTGCCATGAAATTGGAACCTCGACTTTCTAACTAACTAACTAACTAACTAACTAACTAACTAACTAACTAACTAACTAACTAACTAACTAACTAACTAACTAACTAACTAACTAACTAACTATGTAAGCTCTTTGTGAAAGTGCTAAAAGCGTTCATTTATAAAATAATTTATGAGACTGCCATATAATGGCGTGGCAAAGAATAAATTAAGAACCACTGGCGCCATGGCAAAACAGATTACATTTTAAAAAAACACACACGTAGAGCAGTGTGTGGAGTGTTAATATACAGTAGATGGGCGAAAAATCAGCTACACATGTTTATCACTTCCTGCTTATAGGCTAAGAAATGTGTGTACCAAGTATGAGTATGTCTGGTCTGAGGATTGAGGTCTCTTAAGTGTGGTAGACTTAAGACTAAGACCGGGACATTGCTATTTTCAAATAATCGAATATTGCTATTTGTAAATAATAGAGCATTACAATTTGTAAATAATAGAGCATTACAATTTGTAAATAATAGAGCATTGCTATTTGTAAGTAATATAACATTCATTTATTCAGTAGCATGTCCTTTGCCCGCTAATCACTGGTATCATGAAGGCTAATAGACTACAATGGCTGGGGCATATAGAAAGAATGGAAGACAATAGGGAAACAAAACTCGCTTACATTCAGGAAATAAATGACCGTAGACCCCGAGGTAGACCAAGAAGACGGCTGAGAGATAATATATATACAGACCTACAAGCACTTGGAATCAACGACTGGCAAGAGAATGTCAACCAGAGAGACGAATGGAGACGGATTGTATCTGCAGCAAAGAACCTCAATGGCTCGGAAGGCTGAAGAAGAAGAAGATGTCCTTTGCAAAACCTCGCTACCATAACAACCTTCCGCAAAACCTCTCGATCACAAGCAAGATGTCCCGCTTCCGATACACCCATTTGGAGATCATCCGCCACATCCTGCACCCATTTTCTCTTCGGCCTTTCTCTTCTTCTCTTCCCAGGCATATACCCCTCCATTGTCGTTCTCTCCAAACATTCATGACATTTCAAGTGACTAAAATATTTCAATTTTCTTTGTTTTATAATCATTAATAACCAATTTTCTTCAATATTCAGCTCCTGAAATATGGATGCATTTGGTTTTTCCTTCATCCAAGATATTCTTAGAACTCGTCTATAACATGTATATTCAAAGGTATTTATGCGCTGTTCAACTTGTTTAGTAAGTGTCCATGTCTCACAGGCATATTCGTAATAGAACATTACATTTTGTAAATAATGGAAAATTTATATTTGCAAATAATCGAGAATCGCTATGTGTAAATAATAACACACTGGGCCATAATAAGTAAAATAATGGTTAACAGCGTTCGAAATCAGTTGTAGGCGATTTGAAACCATTCCGCCTTGTGTTGATTTTTAACAATGGTATGAGAGTCGGTTGTTCAGAACGCAATAGGAAACTACTGGAAGTGAACTTGCCCAGTGAATCATCACTGGCATCTTGCCGTCTTGACATGATAGTTTGGTACATTGTGCTTCAAAAAGGCTTAATAACTACCACCCATGGCGGTGGCGAGTGTGACTGATAAGGCCAATTCGTGCTGTAAATGTTCGTCCACAGTGGAAGCATAAATCAAATCAACTCAAATCAAATCAACTTTATTAGGGTCACAAATTGGGCGCGCAGGCCCGTCTTACATTCGGCCCTTCCAATCACTCGTCTTTCGTTCATCAAGAGCATTATACATTTACATAGGAAGATAAAATAAACATTGTGAAATGAATGTTGTAAACATAAACAAGGCTAATTACCATGTTATGAAGCCCATCTCCCACCTATCCATACATCACCCCACCCACACAACACCCCCACCTACCCACACACACGCGCACCAAGGGACACATACACACCCCCACCTACCGACACACACGCACACCAAGGGACACATACATACCCCACCAACCGATCCATCCCCCTCCCGCACATCCCCCACCCACACACACTGCCCTCACCTGATCCTCCAACCAAAACACACTCGCCACCCACAAACATTCCCCCACCAACCCACACATCCTACGCCCATCCACATACACATACTACCCCACACATTCTCTCCCCACCCACACCTCAAACCACCCATCCCCCAGCCACATCTCCATCGACAACATATTCCCCACTCATGCACACAATCCCCCACCAACCCACACATCGCACATCCACTCACACATTCCCAAACCATACACACACATCCCCACCAACTGACATGTCCCTACCCCCACCCCACACACACACACACACATCTCTCTAACCACCCATACATCCCCAATCCACTAACACACACCCCTCCACCCACACATACAACTTCCACCCACCCACACATGCCTTAACCTAATCCCCCACCACACAATCCCCCACCCGCACATCACATACACCTCCTATCATGCACTATTCCTAACCCACGCACCACACACACACATATCCCTCACCAACACATCCCCACTTACACACCACACACATATCCCCCACCCAGATACCACACAATATTCCCACCCACACCCACACAGATACCCTTACCCATCCACCCCACATACCCCCACTCACACAACACAAAAATCCCCCACCCACACACACATACCTCACCCACACAATATCCCCAACCAACACACCACACACCTCTCCCCACCCACACACGCATTCCCTACCCGTCCACCAACACACACTAACTCACGCATACATCCTCCACTACGCACCCCCCCCCCCCCAACCAAACATCTCTCGATCACAATACCCCTACCCCACACACATCCTCCACCCACTCACACATCCCACCCCGACACATACAACTCCCTCACCCACTTACACATCCCTAAGCCACTCACACACCCCCACCCACACATTGCCCATCCAAACACACACATCTTCCACCAACACTCCCCCACATACTTCCCCCAACCACCACAATCCCCTACTCACCCATACATATACCCCACCCATACGCACATTCCCCGCACCTATCACACACATCCCCCACACCACACACTATCCTCCACCCATACCTCCACAAACATACCCTCCACCCACACATCATTCACACATCCCCCACCAACACACCGCACAAATATCTCAAACCCACACACCATACACTTCTCCCCACCCACCCTTGCATCCCCAATCCACCCAACACAATCCCCTACCCACACAACCCCGCCTCCTACACATACTTCCTCAAACCGTCCACACATCTCCACCCACATAAACACACATCCCCTGCATCCGTCCCATACACATATCCTCCACCCATACACACATCCCCCACACCCATTCCAACACCCCTACTTTCACCCCCACACATCCATCCACACATCCCACCAACACCCACAAATACCACTACCCACCAAAACCAACACACCCCAACCCATCCAAACGCATACCCCCACCCACACACCCCCCACCCACACAACCACTACCCATACATATCCCCACACTCACACATATCCTCCACATACACTCACACTTCCTCACATCTAGACACATACAAAATGTCTCACGATAGTATTGAAACTAGTATGAAGAAACTCTCACACTTTACTCACACATATACACTGACACTTGTCATGAGCAGTCTCATAAAAATGTTAAACATGGAGAAAAATGTGTACATAAAATGTATGTGACGTAAAAATAGTGATGCTCTCTCTCTCTCTCTCTCTCTCTCTCTCTCTCTCTCTCTCTCTCTCTCTCTCTCTCTCTCTCTCACACACACACACACACACACACACTCACTCACTCTCACGCTCACACATTCACTCTTCCGCTCATTCATTCACTCTCCCGCTCATTCACTCTCCCGCTCACTCATTCACTTTCCCGCTCACTCATTCACTTTCCCGTTCACTCATTCACTCTCCCGCTCACTCATTCACTCTCCCGCTCACTCATTCACTCTCACGCTCACTCGTTCTGTCTCTCATTCACACTCACTGACTCTCTCACTCAAACTACAGTAATGAACATTAGTTTATATTATGCATGATAAAATCAAATGGTATTTAACTGATAATATGACAGATGAGAATACACAAACATATGGATTCGCGTGTTACATAACATGCGTGTTACATGACATGCATCTGCTCAGCTCTTTCTCTCTCTCTCTCTCTCTCTCTCTCTCTCTCTCTCTCTCTCTCTCTCTCTCTGTATTCTTTCATATACACACACTCACACGCATGCACGCGCTCACACACATACACTAACACATCAACTCTCCCACTGTCTAACTCTCTAACACACAATCCTTCACACACACACACACACACACTCACTCTCTCAATCACACTCTCTCACACATACACATACACATGAACGCATGCACATGAACGCACGCACGCCTACATTCCCTCACTCACTCTCACACATACACGTACGAATGCATGCACTGACACATTCCCCCACCATTTCTCGCTCAATCACTCTCTCCACACACACGCATGCACGTGTGCACACACGCATTCACTCTCCCTCTCTCTAACACCCACTTTCTCTCTCTCTCTCTCTCTCTCTCTCTCTCTCTCTCTCTCTCTTCTCTCTCTCTCTCTCTCTCGCTCCCACACGCACACACATATATAGTGAACAATTATAGTTAAACAATTATAATGAACAATTATACTGAACAATTATACTGAACAATTGAAGCATGTGAAACCATGGTCATTTCCACCATCATGCACCATCTTACGTCTCTCACGCTCTGTGTGTGCTTTATCTGCAATCATTTTCTCCTTTGTCGTTATTCCATTTCTGATATTTGCCCTTCATGCAACACGTTCAGCGGCGACTTGCTCCCAGTGTGCATTATCAATGCCTGTATCAATCATGTCCCGCTTACACACATCTTTGTATCGTAGTAGAGGCCGACCCTGGGATCTCTTACCCACCTGTAATTCACCAAAAAAGATGTCCTTTGGTATTCTACCATCATCCATCCTCCTAACGTGTCCTATCCATTTAAGCCTACGAAGTGCATGGAATAAACAGTCACACAACCTGATCTTTCCTATACTTCAGAATTTGTGATTTTCCCAGTGAATCACAAATAGAAAGATTGATTGATTGATTGATTGATTGATTGATTGATTGATTTAGGAACCGACATCACAGCAAATAGAAAGAAAAAAGAATAACATAAATAAATGCTAGGGTTGATTGTGACGTCCTGTAAAGGCCAGACAACTTACTGTAATGGGTATCTGGCACATAAGGAATTAACTGACAGTTGGTTGTAATGAATTTCCCATAAATCGACGTGCGTCAACATGCAGCATTGAGAACATACTTCTTTCATGCCATTTTTCCATTTTGTCTACTAATATCAAAACGTTGACTTCCTCTTGTACGCTTCCCCTTCGTAACTCTATTGAGGATAGTCTTTAACACATAACAGTGTATCTTTCAATGCTCTAATTGTCTGACCTTGCTCTAATTCAGTAATTGATTTCTTACATTCCAGCTTTTGTAATTCTTCTGTTTTCTCCTGCCATGATATTCTATCTATTCCTGTATATAACCACATGTCGCAAGCTTCAATTGCATTCTTACATTGTGTATTCAATGGTATGTTTCCGCAACATGCAATAATGTAAACTTAGTTGAATGTCCTTTACAGAACGTTGCACTCGTCTATGGCATGGTCGAGACAGAAACATTGAGCTGATCCACGACTCTGGTGATGGAGTGAGATGGCAAAACATGGCCGCCCACGCTTATCGGCATGATACATGATTTATTGATTGATTGACTGATTGATTGATTGATTGATTGCACTCAACCCTGTGTTTATTGGCTGTTTGTGATTTAATAGGTAATGCTATGTTAGTAATCTGCAGTTGCGTTCTGAATGGTCGACCACTCATACCACCGAAATCAACGCAAAGTGTTCTGCCTTAAATCCCCCGCAGTTAAATTCGAACCGTCGACTCTCTATGAAGGGAAATTGTGAGACATAGTATCACCATTCCCTAAGTCGCAGCCCCGGTTGTAAATGTTGCGTGAATGTCAATAAAAACAACACGAGTCCTGTGGCAGGAACCTAACAAAGTGTGTTGAATTTCCTTTTCAAGACGTCACAGTCAACCGCATAATTTTTTGGCTGTTTGTGATTTCTTAGGCAAGTTTACGTTTAGTAGTTGCCATTTATTTCTGTACGACCGGCACTCATACCATTTTATAGAAAACAAGGCAAGGCGATCCATTGTCAAATCTCCCGTAGCTGTGTTTCTAACGCGCTATACGGGATTAAGAACTGGGTCCGTAACCCCTTGGCCACACAGCCGACAGGGGAAACGTGCTTTGAGTATTTTTGTGTGCCTGCGTGCACAGAGAGTTAATGGAGTTTATAAGTCAAGAGTATCGATTTCATTGTACTGTGTTTTATCCCACGAGCCCCGTAGCTCCAGCGACGACCCCCCAGTGTTCTCCGAGAAAATTGCAGTGGTGAAATGAACGAGGTAGGCCGGAATCGACCCCACAACTTTCGGAGCGCGCGGAACCCCTGCCCTACCTTGTTTATACCATTGCCATTTCTCATTTGTGTGGACCAACACTATGTAGTTTTCTGCAGCGGTGTTTCGAGCGCTTAACGAGAATTGCTAATTGTCAGCTGCGTCCGCGACATTTTTGCCGGTCTTAATTTTCACTTTTCCGCACACATGGGCGCTTCTCCACCCCACTTCCCTCCCGCTTGACCTTTGACCCGTGTACCATACATCCGGTCTATTAATCCACTGGAGCCCTACGCGTGTCAGTCTTTCCAAGCAAGGACACAGAATCAGATGAGTACATTTAATTAGTTTAATAGTTTAATATTGTCATAGTGTGTTTCTCTAAAAGTACTGGAGAGTTTTGGTCAAAGACCATAACTTTATGAAGGGAAAATCCCAACTGCACCTCCCCGCGGTAGAGGATGGAAACACACTACGGTGTGGCTAAAACAGCTCTGGGGACCGAGTATCCACCGGAATAAGTGGACAACTCTGCAGCTGAGCAGAGCAGGGCACTCACTTGTCCTTACAGTCGGCTGTCAAAGGCAGAGGTAAAAAGACCACCATGTGAATGTGGAAGGCAAGGGGAAACCACCACATTATCTTCCCAAGACTTCATGGCAAAACATATATCAAAGTTAGTGAAGGACGTTAATGGCTGTCTTAGGGCATCCTCGTCCGGTAGGGACAGTCATGAGCCACAGGTGACACCAGACCGTCATCCAGCTACTGATGGCAAAATATTAACTAAAATAAATAAATTTAGAGAATGAACATGGAATGTTAGGACATTAAATGAGCTAGGAAAGTTGACCAATGTTCTAAGAGAGATGGATAGCATGAAAATGAATATACTAGGCGTTAGTGAGATGAGATGGAAGGGATTGGGCAAAATTATAGCTGACAATCACACAATAATTTATTCTGGAGGGGATACACATGAAAAAAGGTGTAGGAATAATATTAGACGAAAAAACAGCCAAGTCAATTAATGGATACTGGTGTATTTCAGATAGAGTTATTATGGTAAAAATCAAAGTCAAACCAATAGACATAAATATTATACAAGTATATGCACCAACAGCAAGCAGTAGTGATGAAGAAATACAACACTTTTACGACGAAATAGAAATGGCGATGGCTCAAATTGGATCACAAGAAATAAAGATAATACTTGGTGATTTTAATGCAAAAGTAGGAAAGGGAAAAATAGAGGATGTAGTGGGGAATTATGGTTTAGGTACAAGAAATGAAAGAGGGGAAAAGCTAAGAGAATGGGCAAATATCAATGAAATGATAATTGGAAACACATGGTTTAAACACCATAAAAGACGACTGTACACATGAATAAGCCCTGATAAGAAAATACGCAACCAAATTGACTACATACTAATTAATAAAAGATTTAGAAATGCTTTAATTAATGTAAAGACAATGCCTGGTGCTGACTGTAATAGTGATCATGTACCACTATGTGGACAAATAAAAGTAAGATTAAAGAGAAGGAAAAAAATGGTTAAGAACATGAGACTTAATAAAGAGGTTCTGAAAATAGATAAAGAAATTCAAGAACAATACAGAGTGACTGTGAAAAATAGGTACAATGCAATAACTAAAATACAGAGTATAGATGAACAATGGGAAATGTTAAGGGACTCCATTCATCAAACTAGCAAAGAAGTATTACCGGAGAGAGGCAAAATAGCTAAGAAAAAATGGATAAATGAAGATATCTTAAAACTGATGGACAAAAGAAAACAGAGTAAAAATGACAAACAAGAATACGCTAAGATAAATAAAGAAATAAAAGATAAATGTGGGAAGGCTAAAGAAAGTTGGTTAAACGAGCAATGCAAAAAAGTTTAATTAAATTCCATTAAAGATACAAAAAATATGCACAGACAAATCAGTGAGCTTACAGGAAGAAAAATAAGAATAAATACAGGGTGTTTGAAATCAAAAACAGGAAAGATAATATTAGAGGAAGATGCTATAATGAAGAGGTGGAATGAGTATATAAGAGAATTATATGAAGGAGAAAGGGACGAATTAACAGAAGATAGTAACTTAGAATGTCCACCTATTCTGAAAGAAGAAGTCGCTGACGCTATGAAACGTATGAAGAAAGGAAAAACAGCTGGGCCAGATGAAATCACAATAGAAGAATTAGAAGTATTTGGAGAATTTGGAGTAGATATATTAACCAAAATGTTGAATGATATTTACAGCAGTGGATATTTACCCAGTGATATGCTGAAATCTGTATTTATAGCTATACCAAAAAGACCAGGAGCAATTGATTGTGAAGATTTTCGTACAATTAACCTTATAAACCATATCACTAAGCTTCTACTCAGAATCATAATGAGAAGAACCATTCCATTGGCACCTTGCCGTCTTGACAGACGATAGTTTGTGCTTCAAAAAGGCATAATAACTTTTACTACTTCCGACGCGATGACTCGTTGTCTTGGGGGAGAAGCTGTTCAGTGTTTTTCTGTGGATTCCTTATGGAAATTCCCGTGAAATTCGTGTGGATAGTGTTTTTCCTTTGGATTATGTGATGTTATTTCGTGTTCGTTAATGGGAAGTGTTCAAAAGAAGCCACGGAAGGCAGGTGGTGGATGAAATTATGAGGGCAGCCGACAGATATTTGTTGGTTCTGGTCTCGAGTTTCGCGACGGCAAGCTTTCTCTCTTTCGAGAGACACTGATTGCGGTCATCCGGCCAGTATGGTCACTGCCATAGAGGAAAGCAACGGCAAACAACCTCTTTGAAATTGCCTAGTTTATTATGATTCGCTTAAAGACTGATCATCGCAAGACAAGGACAGAGACATTAAAATTAGGAACATGGAACGTTAGGACGTTAAACAACGACGGAACATTAGAGAACATAACACAAGAAATTCAAAGAGAAAAAATTCATATATTAGGTATGTGCGAAACGAGATGGACAGGAGCAGGCATCAAGATACATAAAGATTTTAAGATTATTTATTCTGGAGGTGATGATCGACATAGGGGAGTGGCAATAATTTTGGACCGGAAAACATCAACGTCTGTTCAGGGATATTGGGCCGTGTCGGACAGAGTACTACTAGTTAAATTGAGTGGCAGACCTTTTAACATAAATGTTATTCAAGTATATGCCCCAACAGGAGAGTCCAGTGAAGATAGTGTAGAGGAATTTTATAATGACATAGAGTCTGCCTTAAAGAAATGTAAAAATTCAGAAATAAACATTATAATAGGGGACTTCAATGCAAAAGTAGGAAATCAAGGGGATAGATACACAGTAGGAAACTATGGTTTAGGAGAGAGAAATGAAAGAGGATACAGACTAGTAGAGTGGGCAAAAGAACAGGAAATGATTGTAGGAAACACCTGGTTCAAGCAACACCCTAGAAGATTATGGACCTGGAGGAGTCCTGATAGCAGGATTAGAAACCAGATTGATTACATTCTCATTAGCAGAAGATTTAGAAACGCCCTAACAGTAGCAAAAACAGTTCCCAGTGCTGATTGTTATAGTGACCACAGATTACTCACAGGAACATTGAGGATAAAGTTGAAGAAAGTCAAGTATACAACAGGGAACACTAAATATGATTTGTGTACATTGAGTAATGACAAGGAAATACTAAACAAATTCAACATAGAAGTACAGAACAGATTTGAAATATTGTCTGATCTAGAGATCCTATTCCAGGATGTGGATGATCAATGGGAAATGTTAAAGAATTCAATCAATATGGCTGCAGAAACAACTATTCCAAAATTAAAGAAGGTGGGTCGTAAGAAATGGATGACTGAGGAAATTTTACACTTAATGGAAACAAGAAGACTCAACAAAAATAATCCTGCCAAATATGAAGAAATTCACAGACAAGTCAGAATATTATGTAGGAAGGCAAAAGAATCATGGCTTGAGGAAAAGTGCTTAGAAATTGAAAAACAACACAACAGTCAAAATACCAAATTAGTGCACAAAAGGATTCAGGAACTTACTAATAAAAGAACAAGTACATCAACAGGCTGTCTAAGAACTAAAGATGGCAAAATCATAATAGAAAAAGATCAGATTCTACATGTATGGACAGATTATGTGAAAGACCTGTATAATGATAACAGAGAGGAACAGTATGCTATTAGATTTAATAATGAAGGACCAGCAATTTTAAAGATGGAGGTTCAAAATGTTCTTAAGCATATGAAAGCTGGCAAGGCCCCCGGTGCAGATAACATCACAACAGAAATGATTAAAGCTTTAGAAGAATTTGGACTAGAGCAAGTCACTAGACTGCTGAACACATTATATGATACTGGAGATATACCTTCTGAATTATGTAATTCTGTATTTATTGCAATCATAAAGAAATCAAGAACCTTAGAATGTGATCAACATAGAACAATTAGTATAATGAGTCACATCACAAAGATTTTGTTACGAATTATCATGCAAAGAGTGAGGAAGAAAATACAACCTGAAATAGGGGCAGAACAATGTGGTTTTGTAGAAGGAAAGGGTACAGTAAATGCTGTGTATATGCTGCGAACAGTTATTGAACGTGCTTTAGAAGTAAACAAGGATATACATCTTTGCTTTATTGACTACACAAAGGCTTTTGATAGAGTAAGACATGTCAACATTGTGGATATGCTGGCAGATCTACAAATTGATGGGAAAGACATTAGACTTATAAAAAACATATATTGGAAACAACAAGCTGCCATAAGAATTGATAATGAAGTAGGACAATACCAACCTATTAAGAGAGGTGTTAGGCAGGGATGTGTAATGTCTCCAGATCTTTTTTCCTTATACAGTGAAAATATTTTCAGAAATGTAGAAGACCTAAATGGAATCAGCATTGGAGGACGAAACATAAATAACATTAGATATGCAGATGATACAGTATTGATTGCAGACAATGCACAGGATCTGCAACAATTAGTAGACGCTGTGGTTGTACACAGTGAGCAGCTGGGGTTGGAATTAAATTGTAGGAAGACACAGGTTATGGTCGTCACTAGGAAGAACGAAGTACCACAATGTAATATACAAGTAAATGGGAATATTCTTCAGCAAGTGAATCGGTTCAATTATCTCGGAACAGTCATAACATCTGATGGCAGATGCCTTGAAGAGATTAGAACAAGAATCGCCATTGCGAAGGTAGCCTTTAGCAAGATGAAAAACATTCTGACCAATAAAATGATGTCAATTGAAACGAGAAAAAGAGTGTTGAGGGGATACATAGAGCCTGTTCTTTTGTATGGATGTGAAACTTGGACAATGTGCAGTCAAGCTGAAAAACATCTGATGGCTGCAGAAATGTGGTTTCTGAGGAAAATGCAAAGAATACCATGGACAGATAGAAAAACCAATGACCAAGTACTACAAGAGACAAATGAAAATCATAGATTGATTAGAGAAATTAGACGTAGACAGTCAAAATTTTTTGGACATGTTATGAGAAGAAATGGACTGGAGAACTTGGTGACAGCTGGCAAGATCGAGGGGAACAGACCAAGAGGAAGACCGAGAGGAAAATACCTGGATGGCTTGGCCACATGGCATGGACGAGACAGGAACACTGAGCTGATCCACGACTCTGGTGATCGAGTGAAATGGCGAATCATGACCGCCCACGCTTTCCGGCATGGCACATGATTGATTGATTGAATAACTTTTAACTATGGCGGTAGCGAGTGTGACTGATAAGGCCAATTTGCGCTGTAAATGTCCGTTCACAGTGGGTGCATGTGAACACGTGGTCATTTCCACCATCATAAACCATCTTACGTCTCAAACGCTTGGTGTGTGACTTTTCTGCAATAATTTTCTCCTTTGACTTTATTCCATTTCTGATATTTGCCCTCCATGCAACACGTTCAGTGTTACGCGTTGGTCTTTCCTTGTTTCTTAAGAGAGCTTTCTTCTTCTTATCAATCAAGGGCTGCAGAGTCTCGCTGTTGGCCGCAAACCAGTCCTGCCTCTTATGATCCACAGTGCCCTAAACCCTTACGGCAGTTGTACAAAGAGTTTCCTTAATTTGACCCCACTTTTCATTTACTGTACAATTTTCTGGTGTATCAGTGAAAGCATCTTCAAGTTGCTGTTGAAACTGAAAGCACTTTTCAGGATCATGAGTGTTAATAATATTAATCCTGGGGCTAGATTTGTGTTTAGCTGTGTTTATTTTCTTTGGTCTCAGACTAACCCTTGCAACAACCAAAGAATGATCCGTATCACAGTCAGCACTGTGGTAACTACGAGTCAATGATATATGGTTCAGATGTTGTCTCCGTGTGATGATGAAGTCCAGCTGGTGCCAATGGCCGGATCTTGGATGTTTCCATGTGACCTTATGCATCTCTTTTGTTTTAAAAAAAGAGTTTGTAATACATAGGTCATTACTGGTGCAATGCTCCAGCAGCCTTTGCCCATTTTCATTCATGCGACCGATGTTGTATTTTCCAAGGCACACTGGCCATGAACTCGAGTCCTTGCCCACACGAGCATTGAAATCACCGAGCAATAAATGTAGCCGGATTTTGGAACTGCCTTGATCACAGAGTCTAACTCCTCATAGAACAAATCCTTCTCATCACCAGGCAAACCCACAAGAGGTTGCCAAGCGCAGGGATAATAGTCTTTCATTTCCTCCTGCTGGAATTTCAATCATTCCCAGTAGCGAATTCTTCACTGCAAAGCCCACACCGTGTTGCCTTTTTTCTGCCTGCCCTTTACCCTTCCAGAAAAAGGTGTAGTTGTTTTCCCTGAGTGACCCTTCCTCGGCGAGGCGAGTCTCCTGCAGGCCAGCAATATCAATGTTAAGACGATTGAGTTCGGCATCAATCACAGCCGTTTTTCTCACATCGTCAATATTGGTCAAGTCAGTGGAAAATCCTGGACACATGGTTCTCACGTTCCAGGTTGCAAGCCGTAGCTTGAGGTTTCTATTTATATTTTTGTTTGTACCTGGTGCATTGGTTATACAGCCTGCGATGCAGATTTTGTCCTAGCCCCAAGCACCCATTGAAGCAGGCAGGCTGTGGCGGATCAGCACCAAATTGGCTGGGGGCTGCCCAGCTTGAGGCGGGCGGTAGCTGATCAGTGACACCTATAGGTGTCTCCCACCGTCAGAGGCAACGCGTGGCGCCCCATGTCTACGCCAACTGACAAGGACTTATAACCCGTAACAGTTGCCTCTCGCTTTGATTCCGAGACCAGTTAAGACCAGGGATGGAGTTATTGCCTCTCCATAGCACAAAGCCTGGGCTAAAATATAGAGATCATGTGTTGCCCATGCAGCATGATCCCTCTCTCGGCCTGCCTAGTTCACTCCAGAGGAAAGGTAACACCCCTACATCTGGAACAAGACAAGCTGCAGAAGCTGCCGGATCAGCAAAGCAATGCTCTAACTGTCCGTCTGTCGGAGCTTCGATCCTAGACCAGTCGCCAACCAAGGCTTAGGGCCTGGTCTGCCCTGCCATGACAATTTTGTCTTTAGCTTGCATTTCCTCGCACCAGGGTAAGGCTTGTACCCTCCCAATTGCGCTCTTCCGCCCGAAGCCGTTGGCACAATGTGGGGTGTCGGGTTTGGTAAGCGCCGCCCAACGTTCGGCGCTAACAGAAACCAGGTAGTACCGTCTACTGTTATACGGTAGCTCAGTCATATCTGACTAAGACCTGACTGAGAAGAACCAAAAAGAAAATAAAAATGGAAATTAGTGAAGAACAGTATTGATTTATGGAAGGAACGGGCACAAACAATGCAATTTATACATTACGGACACTAATAGAAAGGTCAATAGAGAAACAGAGAGACATATATTTGTGCTTCATAGATTATACTAAGGCATTTGATAAAGTAAAACATGATGAACTGATTAAAATGTTGGAAGATATCAACACTGATGGAAAAGATTTAAGAATAATAAAGAATATTTACTGGAACCAAGTAGCAGCAATTAAAATGGGAAATAAAGAGGGTAGTTACGAACAGATAAAGCTAGGAGTACGACAAGGGTGTGTCTTGTCACCAGATCTTTTCTCCCTGTTTAGCGAGTAATAATGAGAGAGATCAAATAGATGCCAGGAATACTAGTTGGAGGTTATAATATAAATAATATACGCTATGCAGATGACACAGTATTGGTGGCGGATAATTCAACAGACCTACAACAATTATTAAACGTTGTAGTAACAGAGAGTGAAAGGAAAGGACTCTCCTTGAATATCAAGAAAACAGTAACAATGGTAATTTCAAAGAAAATGGTGACAAAATGTGACATAGAAATAGAAGGGAAAATCCTTAACCAAGTTGATAATGTTAGATACCTAGGGGCATTTATAACATCAGATGGAAGATGTACCACAGAGATTAGGAGCAGAATAGGGCATGCAAAAGCCGCATTTCAGAAAATAAAGAGTATCTTATGCAATAAGTCACTATCACTGAATGTAAGAAAGAGAGTGATGAAATGCTATGTAGAACCAGTTTTGCTGTATGGCAGTGAATCTTGGAATGTAAATGAACAAATTAAGAAGAAATTAGAAGCAACAGAGATGTGGTTCCTGAGACGAATGTTGCGAATTCCTTGGACTGCCAGATTAACTAACGACGACTGCCTGAAACAGGCTAATGAAACTAGAAAATTATATACAACAATAAGACAGAGACAAACAGCTTTCCTCGGTCATGTGATGAGAAGAGAGGCATTGGAGAACATCGTAACAACTGGAAAGATCGAGGGGAAGAGAGGCAGAGGCAGACCAAGAGAAGTGATGCTGGATGGATTGAGACGGTGGCATGGAGGAATATCAGCAACAGAGTTGATCCAGAAAACCAAAGACCGAGATCTATAGAGAGCCATGAACGCCTACGCCAGCCGGCACGGCACTTGATGATGAGTGTGTTTCATGTAGGTTTGTGTTGGTTTGTATTTGTTTGTCCTGTGCTGACGAAGGCTTTGGCCGCAACGTCCAGTGTGTCTCTTGTGGTCGTGTTTTTTATAAAGCTCACAATCTACTTCTCGTTTTTTTTTTTTTTTTTTTTTTTTTTTTTTTTTGGGGGGGGGGGGGAGGGGGTGATTCATTCATATACCATTGTCAGCGAGACATATTAATCGTAACTTCGAGGTCTGAGTAAGAAGGACATTTACACTATATTGCTTAACTTATTGTCTGACATATTTCGCTGCATCACGGCAGGCGCATAATGAGAAATCCACGCAACATAAATTAAAGCATTGAGATAGTTAATTAGTTAATTAATTGGTTAGTCGATTAGTTAGTTAGCTAGCTACTAGTTAGTTAGTTAGTTAGTTAGTTAGTTAGTTAGTTAGTTAGTTAGTTAGTTAGTTAGTTAGTTAGTTAGTCACGGTTCCAACTTCACGGCAACGGGTCGCTTTTTAATGCTCCGTTCCTGTGCCAGTAAATATCACACAAAATGCTCCTTACTGAACCAATGCAATGAGATAAACCCTTCAAGATGAAATATACAACACACATATTCCCATTGTAATTTAAATTGTCTCCACGGTAATTTGTAATTGACTAGCATGCCCTGTTGCTTGCACAAATATGGTTGTTCTATATGAATTGCAATGGCTTTCGCCACCTTTATAATTAATCCATTTTTGTCTGTTCAACATGACACAAAACGAGTGGTGAATTATTTTCCTGACAAAATCTTGCTAGCGTGTTCCACATATAGCTTTCTAACTTGTCTGGCGTTGTTTCCTTTATTCTTGATGGCCCGTAGTTCTTCGTAAAGTCCAAGGAAAGAGGCAGAGATTCTAGGTCCCACAAGACTTTACACAAATTAAATGCAACGTTGAATTTATTTCTCATGCCTCACTGACACCCCTATAATAGATAGATATGTATATTGTATTTTAGTTGTTGTTGCTTTTAGTTTCAGATCTTGTGTTTTCATGTGTAATGAGTCGATCCAAGTTCTTATTCATCTGTTCCGACGTGTCGTATTTCTCTGTCTATTATACCATATTTCTGTATAGGTTTATTACATAGGCCCAATAAGCCTTTAGCTACTTGTATATCCTTTACAGGACCTCGCAGTCAACCCCATCATTTTTTGACTGTTGGTGGTTTCTTGGCAAGTTTACGTTCATTACGGGGGC
The DNA here is from genome assembly GCA_963921405.1 of Cepaea hortensis. Lineage (NCBI taxonomy): Eukaryota > Metazoa > Mollusca > Gastropoda > Stylommatophora > Helicidae > Cepaea > Cepaea hortensis. The sequence continues at coordinate 35,362,185 of OY992883.1, forward strand.
TGAGTAGTCTCGAGGTATGGTGTCCGCCTCGAGTGCTGGAGGTCCCAGGTTCAGGCCCCGGTGAGGACCGGGATTTATTTAAAAAATGCACCTGGACTTCCAGTAATAAAATTTCCCCTGGTCTCTGGGTAGTGAGATCGGACGCCAGTGTGTATTGTTACGCACGTAAAAAAAATCCCTTGGCAGTTGGAAATCGAAAAAGAGTAGCCTAACGGCGCTGCCCGGCAAAATTTCGAGTTAAAAATCTACCCAAAGTATTTCAGGATCCCCGCCGATGCAACGGAGTTCGTGCATTGAGCTGAGTTTCTCCAGACTCAGGTCTTTTTTTTTTTTGAGTTAGGAGGAAAACGGAGCACTTATGGGTTAAACCGTGTGTCGTGATGTTGATCCAACGACTAAAACTAAAAAAACTAAAACTTACGTTCAGTAGGTTGCTATTGCTTTCTGAACGACCGGCACTCATACCATTGTAGGAAAACTAATGTAAGGCAGTCTGCTACCACATCACCCGCAGCTGTATTTTGAACACGGTATGCGGGATTGTAAAATGCAACCGTAACACCTTCGCCACGGAGTATTACGATGTATAAAAGGGTCATATGGTTACTTTTGAACCATATGTATTTGACATATATCTGCTGATGTGTGTGAATATGTGTATTAGAAAAGGTGGCATTGTGTTATACATTAATCGTATAGCTGTGATTGTAACAATAACAGTGGTGTTGGTATCGGTAGCAGCAGACATCATTAGTAGTAGTCGAGGATGAAAATAGTAGTAGTAGTAGTAGTAGTAGTAGTAGTAGTAGTAGTAGTAGTAGTAGTAGTAGTAGTAGTAGTAGTAGTAGTAGTAGTAGTAGTAGTAGCAGCAGCAGCAGCAGCAGCAGTAGTAGTAGTAGTAGTAGTAGTAGTAGTAGCAGCAGCAGCAGCAGCAGCAGTAGTAGTAGTAGTAGTAGTAGTAGTAGTAGTAGTAGTAGTAGTAGTAGTAGTAGTAGTAGTAGTAGTAGTAGTAGTAGTAGTAGTAGTAGTAGTAGTAATAGTGTCACCGCCTCACCTTTAGAGACATTATTTAGAGGGCTACAACTCCAGCCCAAGGGATAGAACAGAGTCACTCAGAGCCCGAGTAATCTAGAGCCTTCTAGAAGGACTGGTCTTTAAGTCCAGGGTTCCGTGGACACTGATGTGGCCCGCCTATTGCGGGGTCCACGAGGAACTCGGACAGAGTTACCACCCGTGTCGGATTGGGACACGTGTGGACCGGCAGAGGACAGACGGACTTGAGAGAGGCAACAGGGCCTGCCTTTGAGGGACTCTATAGATATCAATAGATATATAGACATAGGCTAGATAGTTTGCTAGACTGTTGAATGATACTTATGTGTGTGATGTTCACTATTTGTGATATGTAATATAGCGCGGGTCTGTTTACCCACTGCGCCAACGCATACTGTATATGTAAATACAATAAATATTCGATCTCATAGCGAACAGATTTATTGTTGCCTGTATGAACCCAAGTTTAGTTACCTAGATACGAGCAAGACGATGACAGGCTTTTTGGGGGCTAGTTTTCCGGTTTTGGCATAAAATCTATTGTGAAATAACTATTAATTGCCATGTAAAATCACTAAATTGATTTATGTACCATAAATGGTTAACTTTACAAGTTTAAAACATTAGTAGCTATCTAGCAATAAAATAGAATTAATCTGAGTCCCTCAGCAGTGTCTCAGCAGTGCCTAAGCAGTGTATCTCATTATTGTGATTTGTAAACTATTTTTGACATGACTGTGACATTTTTTGACTGTTACTAATGTTTTCTCACTCTACGAGCAGATTGTTCCGCGAATAGTGGCGCGTGAAACCTATGTAACCTTTCCAACAGTGGCGAAATTACAAGACAAGCTTTTTGGGACAACATCGGCGAGTTCTCTGATTGAAAGCTAAGTTTCATGTCATACCCATTGTAACTCTAAGCTGTACTTCTCATCTTTCATCAATGTATTATGTTGTTTCATATTGATTTGGTTGCACATTCATGACCTTTTCACCAACATAACCCTGCATTTTGATTTACACATTAATAATTAAGGGAGTTAACCAAATTTTCGACTACACAACATTTTTTCTAAGGGATTTAACTTTATAAACATTACAAACAAGTAAAACACAAAATGTCTACCTTAGATAAATGCATTGAGCAAGGAATAAAGTTAGGTTATAAAGAAGAGAAATTGTCAGAATGGGCACAGAAAACGCACGCAGAAAACATTGCCCGTGAAGAAAGAGCGATAGAACGAGAGGAAAAACAAAGGCAAATGCAAATGCAGGCAGAAGAAAAGAAATTGCAAATGGAGGCCGAAGAAAATAAAATGTGAATGCAAGCAGCAGAGAAGAAATTACAAATGGAGCTCGACGCGGCGGCCAAGCAAGCCCAATTGAATGCTGATACACAAGTGAAACTAAAACAAATGGAAATTGAGTCCAACGCAGAAATATCGATAAATAAGCTAAGAAGCAAAGAGGAAGAACAAAAATATAATAAGTATAAAGGCCTCGTGAAGGCGTTCTGCTCAGGAGATTCCATCAGCGCCTACTTAGAAAATTTTGAGTGTCTCATGGCCTACCATAAGATCATTAAATCAGATTGGGCATTTATTCTAATGAGAAACTTAGCTCTTGAACCACTAAAAGTAATAGAGACAGTACCACAGGAAATGCGAAAAGACTATGATTACTTAAAACAACGCATTCTCCAACATTTTTCTTTAGATACTGCAGGTTACCAACAACAATTTGCCAAATTATCACCACAACCAAACCAAACCTTTATAGATTATGTCAGTACAGTCCAAGACGTATGCACAAAATGGACCATCCCCACACCTTTTGCCAAGTTCTTAAAACAAATGGATTGCAAAAGTATTCAGGAAATAGAGGCAAAGGGGAATGCATTTTTCACAGCATATAGGGATATTTTTCAGCTGAACATAAGTCACAACGATACAGCAGCTGCAGTAGTGAACACCAAATACTCCAAACAAACAGAGAGTAAATTCAAACCTCGCTCCAATGTCAGTAAACTTGTTAAATGCCAGTATTGCGGTGTGAATCACGACAGTTGCTCTATGTGCGACAAATCGCCGAACTACCCTTACCACCTCAAGATGATGGTGGAGAAACAGAAGACCAAGCGCAATGCTTACCAGAGAGCGGTCAAATGTTTTTTTTGCCGCAGTTTTGGCCACTATAGTCGCTTTTGTGATGGCCGAAAGTTATTGAAACAAGCCAATGCCGCACTAGTGGAAACGTCGTCAGACGAAGAGATTGAATCACTGAATGATTGTGATAATCAACACGACAATGAAAGCGAGCTTGGAAATGCTGTACAAATTATTGACACCATTACAGACAGTAAGTGTAACACCTGTACGAAGTTCCAACTTGACACAACATTACTATGTGGCCACACTATCCCTATTTCAAATGAAACAGCCAACGCTGCTTTGTCATCTACAGGCAAGCTAGTTTTTTCTACAGGGTTTGTAAACAACAAAAAGTGCACATTAATTCGTGATTCCGGCGCAACGCTCTGTGGGATAAAGAAAACATTAATAGACACTAAAGACTACACAGACAAACATGTGACTTGTCGCACATTCTCAGGTACTATAGAGAAATACCCCCTTGCTCTGGTCGAAATTGGAACACCGTTCATATCAGGACAAGTATTGTGCGCAATCCTTGAAAATCCAGTCGCTGATATTATACTTGGGTATTTGCCCAACATACGAGCATGCTCTGAGAAGGAAATCAGAGAGTGGGAGCATAAAAACGGTATTCCCCCCACAAACAGCGATGCTATAGAGAAACACCATTCATGCTTGTCTCAATCTGCCAAAAGACCAAGGGAGACAACCACTGGGGTAATTCAGAAAGAATTCACCGAGGTGTACAATGCAGGGGCGGTCGAATCTGTGAGCGATACGACCAAATTAAAACCTCGAAGTGAGGATGCTACTGATGTACCAAGTACCAAGCCTGTAGATGTGCAACAAAACACACAACACACAAATGCAATAACACGACAGACAACCCATAAAACCAACACTGACCAACTACAGGAATCATTAGAAATAATAGCACCAAACTCAACTAACATCAATTTTGGAAATGAACAGAAAAATGACCCTACACTTGCACCATACTTTAAGTTAGTAGGACTTAAACCAAAATTAACAAAGAACGCATCGTGGACATTTAGGCTACAGAACAACATCTTAACTAGATTTTACACAACAAAGCAGACCACGATACAGCAAGTACTGTTACCACGAGCACATCGAGACAAAGTTCTAAAAATAGCTCATGACTCCCCTTTTGGAGGTCATATGACATACGAAATGACCAGGGCTATTGTCCTGACCCAGTTTTATTGGCCAAAGTTTGACCAAGACATTAAAACCTTTTGTACATCTTGTGTTATATGTCAGAAACTGGTCAACAAGGGGAATAACCCTACTGCATTCTCTTTAAATAGAAACTTGAAATTATTCCATGTAAATATGTTGAAACCATACTATGCTGGACAGGACAATGAGACAAATGAACTGACTCAACGAACTGGTGACGGAGACGAAACGACAATTTCCCAACGAAATGACACCTCGACAAACGAAGCATCGTTAACGACACACTCTTACGACGACGAAAACGACGAAGACATATGTACATTACCGACAATCTGTGATATCGACAGCGACGACAAATTTGACGACATATTGACAACGATTGATCTCAACGGCGACTACAATGACATTGAAGACAATTTACAAACAGTAGCATCTGTGATAAATCAGACAGACGTGGACAACACTGAAATCCCTGTACCAATCATGACTGACGACGGAAGTATAAATGACATACATATCTCTGACACTTTGACACAACAACAGCGACACGACATTTTGACGATCCTTGACGAGTATAAATCTATCTTTTCTAACAAACCTGGACGCACTGATAAAATAACACATTCAATTGTGCTGACAGATCTGAGACCGGTCAAATGTAGACCATATTCTATTCCTCTCCATTACAGATCTAATTTAGATAAAGAAATTTTAGATTTAGAGAAGAATGGCATTATTCAAAAATCGATGTCTCAATATTCTTCACCGATTGTTCTGGTGAAAAAGAAGGACCAGACAATCCGCTTGTGCATCGACTATAGAGTATTAAATACAAGAACAACAACGGATGCAGAGCCAATGAACAGCTGTGAAGATCTTATCTTAAATATGGCTCAATCATCCTTATTTTCCAAGACCGATTTAGCGAAAGGATATTGGCAAGTTCCACTACACCCTTCTTGTAGACATATAACAGCATTCGCAACACCTCTCGGTTTGTACGAATGGCTATATCTTCCGTTTGGTCTCAAGAACGCACCGGCCACATTTGTGAGACTAACAAGATTGTTATTACACGGAATTAAAGATGTAGTAGCCTATATTGATGATATATGCGTCCATTCTTCTGATATGACTTCTCACCTACTTACCCTCAAACAAGTCTTCAACCAAATCTCTCTTTTTGGACTTACTATCAAACCTTCCAAGGTTGAAATAGGGTATACACAAATAGACTTCCTTGGTCACAGAATTTCTGAAGGAAAATTGTTGACAGATGATAAAATTGTTTCTAAGATCCTTAATCTAGAAGTGCCTACCACCAAGAAACAGATTAGAAGTTTACTTGGCCTTATTAACTATTATTCTAAATTCATTCCACATTGGGCAGAACTCACCTCAGTCTTTTCATATATGTTAACTAAAAATCATCCATCAAAAATTTGTAAAAGTACCAGCTTAGATGATGCAATGTGTAGATTGAAACATATTTTTTCTAATCCACCAGTCTTACGATTACCCAACATAAATTTACCCTTTATTTTGACCACAGATGCGAGCGCTATCGCAATAGGAGGATGTTTAATGCAGGAAATGGATGGAGTGAGACACCCGATTCTCTACGTGAGCCGCAAACTAAAGAAGGCAGAGACACGTTATGCCACAG
>OY992883.1:35373262-35410762 GCA_963921405.1 Cepaea hortensis
ACTCCGACTTCAAAGGTACTTGTAATGTTTCGTCCTTAAATCAAAGACGAGAAGTTAACATTTTAGTCCAACCGACTGGGAAAAAGCCTAATGAAACTAGAACATTAAATGCAACAATAAGAAAGAGGCAAGCAGCTTTTTTTCTTTCTATTTTGGTCATGTGATGAGAAGAGAGGCATTGGACAACTGGAAAGATCGAGGGGAAATGAGGCAGATGCAGACCAAGAGAAATGATGCCGGACGGATTGAGACGGTGGCATTGCGGAATATCAACAGCGGAGTTGACCGAGATCTGTGGAGAGTCATAACGCCAACGCTAGCCGGCATGGCACTTGATGATGATGAGACAGGTTGTAAGAGTCGAAACCACCACCTCATCATCAACACACCGGAAGTTTAAGAACGCGCGCTGTTATCCATTTGGTCATGCTGTCTTCCCAAATGTATAGTTTGATCTAGAAAGGAAAGCTCCAGTAGCTTTTCCACACTGGATTCCTATTTGTCATGGCAGATGATGTCAACTGGAGGTTCATGTTGATCTCTCTACGTGAACTAGAATCTCTTCATACCGTGGACTCCAGATATGTGAAGGTGCTCACTTCTGCTAGGTTGTAATAGTAGTATCATGTTAAACAACTGATGATGTTGTGATCGTATTATTATGTGAAATAGCTGATGATGTTGTAATAGTAGTATCATGTTAAATAACTGATGATGTTGTTATAGTAGTATTATGTTAAATAACTGATGATGCAGACCCAACCGCAGTCTGTCTCTGAACATAAGACTGTGAATTGTGGCATCTTCCCCACAGACTCAAGCCAGGAAGTATAACAACCACACGCAACACGCACAATAAACAAATACTCAGTTACTAATTTTAGGTGAGCTTTAATTTTGGTTTCTAGTGTCATTTTCCCAGTTTCCTCTTCGTGTTTTATTTTTCTTTTAAACTTCCTCTTAGTAAAGACAAAATAAGAAATTAAATAACCTTTACATTCACAACACATGATATAGTGGAGTTCAGCATGGCCGAATGGATAAGAGCTTTCGCTCTTAAACTTCCGGTGTGCAGGTGCCGAGATAGCGGGTTTAACCCTATGCGGGACAGTTTCACTTACATGTTGACTTCCCGTCCTTAGACATGGAGACATTTCTCGTGTTTGTTTGGTCATCGTTTGTGTAGCTGGGGTAGCCAGATGGTGAAAACAAATCGATTCTGTATCTTTATCTGTCTAGAGAATTATTGTCAACACTGGAAACATAATTATTCACAAACATTCCTTCTCTCTATGGTTCTAGTATCAGATGAAGGCGAATAAGAATTATATACAATTAATACTTCTTGCTACGAATGGACGTTCTGGTATCAGAGCCTTCGTGCAAAAGAAATACATTAACCTAAACAACAACAAAGACAAACGCGTAATGTAGTTATAATGTAGAAATGTTTTCTAGAAATAACATACACACATATACACATCTTAATTTGTTTATAATATTATCTATTTGTCGTTGATGTCCTATCCTTATAAAATTTGTATCACAGCCTGGGATTTTGGGATGAGTAGCAAATAATTTGTTTCATTTTCATTTTCTCTTCATTGTTCTCATTTTGGTCATCTTTTTATTCTTCTCATCTCGTTCTTATGCCTTTATATTGTCACTCGAGGGTCTTCTCGGTGATTAGTTGTTGAGTTGAGTTAAGAACCGACATCACTGCACTCAGGACATTCCCATACGTGCTCTGTCCCCTCGTTCAACAGCCAGTGAAGAGTCGCACTACTAATCGTTCCCACCGCTATCTGATTAAAAGTTCTCCTGGTCTTCCCTCTCAGTTTTGAGATTCCCCCAGAACCCCTGCTGATTCCCCGCAATCTCATTCTTTCCACATATGGGTTCTCAATCTGTTCCTCCGCCTTCTTCACCTGGTCCCACAAGCGCACGACCACCTCCCCCCTGTCCATAGGCAAAATTCCACCAAGAGGTGTCCTCCCTGCTAGCCTATCAGCCTGTTCATTCCCTCCGTGATTAAATGTTGTGTTTTGTGTATGTATGTGTTTGCCGATGGAAGGCTAGTCACCGCAAAGTCCTGTATGTTTCGTAATTCTGTTCTGTAAAGCAGCATTACTTTGTGTTATTTTATATTGTTTACATTTCATTATACAATTTTATAGATCAAACGTATAGTCTTTTATCTGTTATTGTATTCTTATAAGATTGGCTTTTTTACGTTTTCTGTTTGATTGTATTTATTATCCACCAGTCCATGTGTCCATCTCTACACAATGAAACCAAACTGATTTCATAAAGATCCCGCGGAGAAGCAACAAGCACATACATGTACTACCTTGTAGGACTTCAAACCAGGTGAACAAAAATCATAGCGGGATAATTTATTAAAATACAGTTAGTTAGTTAGTCTTTCCTCTTGAGCCTAAGTCGGCCCATAGGGCAGAAGTCATGGCTCTCCATGTCTGGCGGTTCGCTGCTACCTGTTGTAGATCTTGGATGTTCACTTGGCCGTTGAATGAGCCTTCTCTGGTGATGGTTCTACGCAGGTTCTCTCTTGGTCTTCCCCGTTTTCTTTTCGCTACTGGTGACCATATGAGGGCTTGGTATGGGAGTTTTGTCTTGTCCATTCTGAGTACATGGCCGATGTAATTCCAATGGCGTTCTCTTATAAAATTGGATACAATATCTTAGTTAGTCTCTTGCCTTATTTGCGCATTGGTTTTGAAATCTGTCCACTGGATGTTTAGAATTCTTCTAAGACATTTATTCTCAAAATTGTCTAATTTTTTTTATATAAAGCTACCGTTGATTTCTTACTCTCACATCCATACGTTAGCACTGGAATCACACAAGAATTGAAGATTTTAATTTTCGTATGTTGGCTGAGTGACTTTGACTTCCAGATGTGTGACAGTTTATTGAAGGCACCAGATGCCAGTGCGATTCTAGATGATATTTCTGGTGTAGAGTCCCCTGTAGATGTCATTTTGCTTCCTAGGTATGTGAAGCTGTTGACGTTTTCAAGAACATAGTTGCTTAATTTGGTGTCGTCTGAACTGTTGGTAAGATCAATAGTTTTTGTTTTTGTGGTGTTAATTTGGAGACCAATTTGTCCTGAAACATTTTGGAGATGGTTTATTTTCTCTTGGGCATCTGGGTGTGTTGAACCCAAAAGGACTACGTCGTCGGCAAAGTCCTGGTCTTCTAGAATTTTGTCAACCCAATGGATGCCCCTATTTGTGTTGTTTGTGCATTTGAGCATGACTCAATCGATAGCTATTCCAAAGGGCATCTGTGACGAGACACAACCCTGTTTCACTCCCGTTTCCACTGAGAACCAGTCAGAGTTGCCTGATTCTGTTTTCACGCAGCAACGTGTCTCTTTATAGAAAGATTTTATAATGTTGGTATATTTGGTAGGAAAACCATAGATGTTAAGTAGTATCGAAGGCTTTTTGAAAGTCGACAAAGTTGGTGATTAATTGCGACTGGAATTCTACAGTCTTCAATGATTATTCTAAGAGTGAAAATGTGGTCTATACATGACCGTTTTGGTCTGAAGCCAGCTTGTTCTTCTCTGAGCCTTTCATCTATAGACTTTTTCAATCTCTCAAGTAACATGCTACAAAACAGTTTTCCTGGTACTGACAGTAGGGTGATACCATGCCAATTATTGCAATCAAACATATCACCTTTTTTTGGCAGTTTAAAAATTAGACCATCCTTCCACTGTTGTGGTGGGGATTCGTTTTGCCAGATTTCATTGATCAGCTGTAACAAACATTGTAAGGTATTCTCATCTGCTGCTTTGAGCATTTCACCTGAGATGTCATCTTCACCAACAGCTTTGTTGTTCTTCAATTTTTTGATGGCTGCTTTAATCTCTTCCATGGTGAATGAGTCACAGGAGGCATCTAGTGGTGGCATGGTGATTTCTCCATCCAGGTTGGGAACACTGTCAGGCTGCGGTCTATTTAATATTTCTTTGAAATGCTCAGCCCGTCGTTGCTTTTGGTGGTCATCGGATAACAGTAGTTTACCTTGTTTGTCTTTGGTGGGTTTGTTTGGTGTAGGTGAGTGATTGCATAGTTGTTTCATGATGTGGAATACGGCTTTGTTGTTTCCAGTTTTGGCAGCCGATTAAATACAGTAAGAATTAATAAAAGTGACAATGAATGCGTTAGAACATGCCTCGTATGTCCGAAGTTTCGGTTATAACAACCTTTATCTACAATAACAACACAAATATGAGTAATAAGAAAATTATTATAAATTATAACACACAACATAATAGCAAACAAATATAACCGGATTTTTTTTTTTTAAAGGGAAAAATTAAGGACGGGTGCACGACTTCCGCGTTTGTGTGCTAGAGACCAGGACATGGGTAATGTGACAATTTGGAGATAACATTATGTAGCCTATGTAGTGCAACATATATTGCATGAACACAGGCGTTATCATTAACACCCAAATAAAGTTCAGTAACAGCAATAATAACATTACATGTTAGAGCAGTCACAATAACAACACTAGTTGACAAGGGATACCTACCCTAACTAGAAAATCAATGAAGATGTTATTGACTGAATAATTTTGTCAATAACATACAGTTAGAAGTAATTAATCTTAACTTAATCTGGTTAATGTATATCATTGTTAATTGTTCGGGTATTGTTGGGTCTGTTATCGTTGTCCCTATTACTGTTGATGTAACTAAAGTAAATCAAAGTAAGGACTTTGAGCCGAAATGTGATATGGTGCTGTTTCTAATTTATAAAGACGAAACCACATTCAGTGTGTGATATGATCAGTATCACTCCTTGCGCCTTTACTTTCCAGGACAAATTCTGGTGCACATGTTAGGCTGAGAGAGGGGGGAGGAAAACAAAAATTCCCCTGGATGGAGATTAGTACGCATGATCACCAGGCCGCTAGGCAAACGTGCTAGTCATTACGCTACCGTGGCTTCATATTGTTGCTGTAGTTGCTAAGGCATGTTAAGGCTTCCTAAACAAATTTTTTTACGGCGAGTTGTGTTGTGGTAAACGCTCCCAAGGCGGCCAGAGGAAACACTTTAAAGATACTTTGAAAATCTCACTGAATGCTTTTGGAATTCATCATGACACCTGGGAGACTGCAGCCAGAGACCGAAATTCGTGGCGTGCATCATTACGCAAGGGTGTAGTCACGTGCGAGGCAACCAGGACTGCAAGAGCTGTGAAGAAAAGGCAGGACAGAAAAACCACTGCAAGAAATCCTCCTCCAGAAACGTCAAGCATTCTTTGTCCACATTGTCAAAGAACATCTCGAGCCAAAATAGGCCTTATCAGCCGTCTTAGAACTCACGGCTCCATACTTTTAACCCCACTGGATGAAATGAATGGTCATCGTCATTCTTGATGGACAAGCAACATAGTTGCTAAACATGTTTAAAATGACTGTAGTAAAAACGTATACTCGATGATAGTGTTACTATTCTCTACTAACTCTTTGAAGCCTCGGTAAGGTGCTGGCGACTAGTACAGTTTACCACAGTTCAACACATTGTATAGTTCATAGAATGAGTGCATTGAAATGCAATATCAGATATGTTATCTGCTAATATTTTATCCTGAAAGGATATTAGATTATCCGGTAACAATGTACAGTTGTCTTGTATGGCTGTTGTGTATATATGCTTGTTCCATATATGTAGGCGTTTCGTTGTTATGTCGTCTTATATGTCTTAATGTACACGTTATTGTTATTTGTGTGCACGTGTTTGTTACTGATTTATACGGTTGATAATTATGTACACATGAATGTGATAGTTATCTGTCCTCCATGCTTGTTAGTTTTATACAGCACGAATGTGTGTGTGTGTGTGTGTGTGTGTGTGTGTGTGTGTGTGCGTGTGAATGTAAGTGTGTGTAGTAGAAGTTATCTAAAGGTATACATTAGATATGTGCATACATGTATAAACGTGTTTATGTGTGTAGTAAATATGATACATGTCTGTGGTATTTCTAAATACGTGTTTGTGAGGATGTTATTCCCACATAAGCAGCCGCGAGGTAGCGAGGTGGCCAGCAAGCTTGTCTGCCGACCCAGTGGACATGTGTTCCAACCTCGCTCCAGCTGCAGACATTTTTCACATTAACCTGAGCTCCAGGGTCCACCCGTCCTCCAAATGGATACAACGAAATATTGCAGGAAGCGAAGACAGTCGACGTGGTGAAGTAAACAACATTAACTGATTCAGTGCCAAACAAAACGTAGGTCTGATCAAACAAAAGTGGATGACGAAAAATGCGAAGGAGGAATGTGTCACAGTTTTGGCTTAAAAGTTGTTAATACGTCTTGTGTAACAAATTAAACGGGGTTGCTAAGTCAAAACAACTGTATATAAACCCATAGCAGATACGTAAGTCGCTTAAGACGATTAATCATCCCATGGCACTTGATCAGCTAAGAGCACCAAGTATAGGGCAGTTTGACAAAACACAATTACGGAACTAACTGGACGTTGTGGCCTTCATCAGCAAACACACACAAGTAAACACACCACACTTATGAACCACGGAAAGGATATTGCAGTGACTACAATAATGCACAATAACAGAATTAGAATAATTGAAAAATGAACTGTCTATGCACCACCATTAGACATGTTTCTGGACTCTTCATCGTTCACATCCCCTTTCGTTTTGTGACCACACATCCTCTGTCTGCCGGATGTACAAGCTACCACCGTCATAATTCGTGTTGGTTTCACATTCTGCGAATCTGAGACAAGTACCACACAATTTTGTTTTCATTTTCCATTTCCTCTCATTATGATATTATGTCTAAATGTAATCATTGTAGTGTATCCTCAGTGGTATATATGTTGTATTTTCTTCGGTTTGTTTGCTAATGAAGGCTTGTTGCCGCATCGCCTTTTGCGTTTTATAAAACTCCCCTATACTACGTGTTGTTGTTTTTTTAAATATTGTTTACATTTCAGGTGTCAGGTCTTAGTCGCGATCACTAAACCCGACACCCCACATTGTACCAACGACTTAGGGCGGAGGAGTGCAATGGAGACTGTACAAGCCTTAACCTAGTGCGAGGAAATGCAACCTAAAGACTAAATGTCATGGCAGGGCAGTCCAGGCCCTAAGTCTTGGTCGTCAACTGGTCTAGGATGGAAGCTCCGATAGGCCGAAGTTAGAGCATTGCTTTGCTGATCCGGCAGCTTCTGCAGCTTGTATTTTTTAAGATGTATTAGTTTTACCTTTCCTCTGGAGTGAACTAGGCAGAGAGAGAGAGAGAGAGAGAGAGAGAGAGAGAGAGAGAGAGAAGCGAGAGAGAGAGAGAGAGAGAAAGAGAGAGAGAGGAGACAGAAAGAGAAAGAGAGAGAGGAGAGAGAGAGAGAGTGAGAGAGAGAGAGAGAGAGAGAGAGAGAGAGAGAGAGAGAGAGAGAGAGAAGAGATCATACTTCATTTAACAAACTATCGTCTGTAAAGACGGCAAGGTGCCAGTCAGTACTGTTTACATTTCCAAAGCATTACCGCAGTTTATTTCATTCATACCGGGACATGACATTGATCATCGTCCATTGATTGCCACGTGGTTTATTAACTCTTTATGTGCCATGAGGTTTATTAACTGATAATGTGCCACGTGGTTTATTAACTCATTATGTGCCATGTGGTTTATTAATTCATTATGTGCCATGTTGTTTATTTCACAGTAGGGCTTGAATAGTAGATTAGCTTGAGTAGAGCCATTTTTTCTCTTAGACAACTTATAGAAAAATCAATCGACTTTAATGAAACACTCTACTTAGCCTTTTTTGACCAAGAAAAGGCATTTGATAGAGTAGATAGAAACAAGCTGTGGGAAATCCTTAAACAATATGGAGTGAGTACACATCTAGTGAACCTATGTAGAAGATTATACAACATCACTGAATGCATAGTGAGAGCAACTTGAGGACACTCAGAATCCTTCACCATAAGATCTGGAGTACGACAAGGTTGTGTCCTGTCCCCTCTCTTGTTTATAACATATATAGACAACATATGTAAAGAAACCAGCCAAAAAGAGATCGCAAGAACACCGCATGACGAGAACACAGAAGAAGAACCATCTGCAAATCTGACCATTAGAGAACTCCTGTTTGCGGACGACCAAGGAATAATAGCAAAATCAGAAGCTTAATTACAAGACCACATGAATAGTCTAAACGAAATGTGTAGGGAACATAACATGAACATTAGCACAAGTAAAACAGAGGTACTGATTACAACTAAAGAAGAAAAAGCAACAACGATTTACCTAAACGAACATCCCTTGAAACAAGTAAAAAGTTTCAAGTACTGCCATGTAGCGTCTGAGGCAAGAGGCAGTGATCTAAACATGTGTGGCAAACAGTACATAAAGAGTTAATCTAGAAGCGGAAGAATACGTAGGTTGCTAGATGACATCACGGCGTACTACGTCACTAAAATCAGTTAAGCTTTGGGATGGCAATGAAGGCGGTCACCTAAATAACAAAATTGAACTACGAACGCTAATATTCAACAGCAAAGCGTACCAAAAGTGACATCTAGTATTAGAGAAAGACCAGGACATTAGTCATCATCTGCAGTATGGATAACGATCTGAAGACGGATATTTAATCGCAGAGAAAGGTGTGGAAAATATGCTGCAGTGAAACCTGTCGGTTGCTGGACAAACAAAGGTCATGGCGTAAGTAGAATTGCCATTGATAGAATGATGCACGGTATGGACTGTATTCGTCGTCGAGGAAATTAAACGGATGGGATCGGACTCTGAAGTGAACATTAAGTATTTATAAATTATCATTTATTATGTCTCACCGGCCCTCCCATCAACATGGGAACGGTGAATTTGTGGTTGCACTATCAGGACGATTACCTCCAATAAAGATGTTAGTTAGTTAGTTAGTCGCAGTTCCAACTTCACAGCAACGGGTCGTCCCCATTATGCTCCGTTCCTGTGCCAGTGAATATCACACAAAACGCTCCCCACTGACCAATGTGAAAAGTGGAAAAGACAGGAGTCTCGACAAACAACAGCCCGCACAGATAGACTGTGCATAATGCCGCCGCCAGAATGTCAACACAATAGTCCCCCACAAAACACCCAGTTCATTTCTGATGGAATCGTCAGTCATTTTCCCATCTGGATGTTCACCCATAGTCCACGAAATACAGCTCATCGTCGATGGCAGTGGCAGTCAACCAGAAGCCCAGCAGCCACGCATTTCTGCATAAGGCAAAAACCGGTCAACTCTGGGACATAGCCATATCCATCGCTTCGAACACGCAGTCACGTTCCAAATACCTCGGGCAGATTCAAAAGCATTTCACATGAAACTCACAGCTCACAGTGTCGCGCCACGCACTCACTCAGTAGCAGGGCGACGGAACCATCAAGCCTCCTTAGTCGCCTCTTACGACATGCGTGGTAGGCTGCAGAGTTGCTATTTTTTGCTTCCCTTATGGGCCCCGGCAACACACGGGTGAATATGGTGTAAATAAAGATGTATATGTATTCGACGAGGATCACTATCGTTATTGAACTCATTTCCGTTGCTGTTCATTCTGGTTCCTGTTCAACTGCAATGCTGTTCGACAAGACAGCGAGCGTGTTATTATTACAAGTTGGAAGGATTATAGAAGTTATCAACAGATATATATTTTATTAACAGCATAGCAAGTACCTAGGAAGTATAATATCATCAAATGGCAAATCAGAAGACGAGATCAAAAATAGATGCAACAAGGCAAACCAACTCATTGGACAAATGTCACCAATACAGAAGAACAAACATGTATCAATAACTACCAAGAAAGCACTTTACAACACAATCTTCCTACCAACTCTTTGTTACCAATGCCAAACCTGGGCAATGACAGAAAAATAGAAAAGAAAAATCACAACAACAGAAATGAGATTCCTGAGAAGAATACTCAATGTGTCAAGAAGCGATAAGATCAGAAATGAAGCAATCAGGACTAAAGTGGGGGTTATAGCTGCACTAGATTTTATTAGAAGGCAGCAAGTCAAATGGTTTGGCCATGCAAGTAGATTACCAACTAACAGTATACCACAACAAACAATGACGTACAGACCAGAGGGAAACAGAGGAAGAGGCCGACCACGTAAACGATGTATGCAGAGAATAACAGAGTCCATGGGAATATCGATACATTGGGCCCATAAGCGGGCACTTTCCTGCTGTTTATACTTCACCTCGACACCGCAAGGTACAAGAGGAACATGATGAGATGAGATGAGATGAGATCTTGAATAATTTACCCAAGAAGGAGGTGGGTATGACCAAATGGTTCAGAGCTCTGGTTCTTAAACATCCGGTGTGCTGATGCTGAGGTAAGAGGTTCAGTCCCTACAGCGGTCAGTTGGACTAAAATGTTGATATCTCGCCCTTGCCTTGCGGACGTAAATTACAAGTACCTCTGAAGTGGGAGAGGTTTTGCTTGATGGCGAGGGATATTGGAAATAGGGAAAGCGCGAATTTCGAGAATTTGTTAGACGGTGATACTGTTATCTACACAGATGGGTCGGTCGTCCGACATGTGAGAAGCTCATGGACCTTTATGGCTCTTGCCGGATGGAGAATTGTGAAGGAGGACTCTGGTGCTTTTATTGAGACCACAAGTAGTCTCACTATGGAAGTCATGGCAGTAAGTAAAGCAATAATATGGCTCGAGACACAGAGATTCACTAGTGCATGTTTCCTTAGCGACTCAATGAGCATGCTCAAGTGGATATAGATAGGGTGGATCCGAAGAGAGTGGTTGCTGTCTCTGGAGCGATCTCGGCTGGCAAAGATTAGTTTCATCTTCGTGCCAGGGTATGCGGGAGTACAAGGAAATGAGCGGGCTGACAAGCTCGCAGGTAAGGCTACTGTGGAGGGCAGACGCGCCATAGACCAGGCTGACATTCTGAATGCTCTACAAGAAGTAAGACTTTTGCGAGAACCAAGTGATGACTGTGAATCTAAGACTGCGAGAACAGCAAATTAAAAGAGGTGTGGCCAAACAAAACACTACGCAGGAAGCCAAAGAAGATTGATAAACCAACACAGAACTGGTGTCGTTAGCTGCTACACGCTGCGGGATTTGCTGAGGAGGGGATCCGAGCAGTTATGGACTGAATAGTTCGATGTGCAATGAGGATGATCTGTAGACTAACTAATTAACGAACGTACGAACGAACAAACTTTATTTTCAAAGGGTTAAAAATTGGGCGCGCAGACCCATCTAACATTCTGCCCTTCTATCACTCTCTTTCATACATTATTTTATTCACACATCATTCAAGGCTAACAGAGAACAGCAACAATATAAAAGCAATGCATTATAAAGACATGGGCAAAATGCGAACATCAATACTACACGACTCAGTAATATTAGATAATGGTGTGACACTTGTTATATATAATATATATAATTTAAAACAATGTTTTCCGGTAGTGAATTTGAATAACGAAGACACAAACAATAGATTGCACGTTGATTGCTCGCTTGTTAATATTTGCAGAAGCATTTATGATCAATCAACGCAAGCCAGAATTGTGCAAACAGAAAGACATGTTAGTCAGCTTAAAATTACCGTGGTAGATAATTGACATTACTGTGCGAATATGTGTATATTTCAACTTGAAGGATTTATCTAGTTAATTCACGTAAGTTGTGTGATTTCTGCAGTATGTACCTGACGAGATGCCAGGCAATAAATTGTGCAATCTATTGTTTGTGTCTTCGTTATTCAAATATATAATTTAATCGTTTACTGTGTCTAGCATTATATTTAAACAATGGCCAAAGGTAATTTGGAGCATTCAGATGTAGGATTTTGTGAATTAGTTTAGCCTTATTGAAAAGCAGTAACTAAACCAGCTAACTAATTAACTAACTATCGACCTAACTAACTAACTAACTAACTAACTAACTAACTAACTAACTAACTAACTAACTAACTAACTAACTAGCATTTGTTAATTATAGTAAATACGTACATATGTGTATGTTACGAGCACAAGTTAAGGCCAAAATTTCGAATCACTATTGGTAGCTATAGTTCCGTTATTTTTTTTCCTGCTTATATCGTTTTTGATTTTTTTTTTGTTGTTGTTGATTAGTTTAATCAGAGCTTACAAAACCTACTATACATTTTAACACAGTATTTGCATTAAACCAGGTGGGAGGGGGGGGGGAAGCTGAGACAGAGATAGGCAGAGAGAGAGAGAGAGAGAGAGAGAGAGAGAGAGAGAGAGAGAGAGAGAGAGAGAGAGAGAAGCACAGAGAGAGAGAGCAGCAGATATAGAGGGAGATAGTTATATAGAGAGACAGATAGACAGACAGACAGAGAATGGAACAGAAAGATACACAGAGAAAGATTGGAGAGAGAGGAAGAGACAGATAGATAGACAAAGTGGAACAGAAATAGACACAGAGAAAGAAGAGAGAGAGAGAGAGAGAGAGAGAGAGAGAGAGAGAGAGAGAGAGAGAGAGAGAAACTGACAAACACAGAGAAATAGATAATAGAGAGAGGCAGAGAGAGAGAGAGAGAGAGAGAGAGAGAGAGAGATCCTACAGTAGATTGGAAAACCCTGAGGCGTTAAATATAATGCGATTTTAAACGGACGGGGATGTAATATCTGCAGTCACTGATTCCGCAGCCGTGTTACAAGGCCTTGATTCGCGTCGTCACTGATAGCATATGCTACTGTCCAACAACCGCTACAACCATTGGCAATAGACTTATCGGTTTCTCATTTCAAGCAAGTAGATTTTACACTTAACTTGGCCCTACATTATTCAGCGGGGCAAATTTCTTTCTGTACGGTAGGTTGCGTGTTTGTTGCTTCAATGTAGTTGTTCATAGTTAGTATCTACTCTCGATCATTTGCAAGAAATTAATTTTGTTTGTATGTGAACTGTACACAATTCAATTTTAAATGCTGAGTCACATATATTGACAATCAATAATCTACAGTGTACACAAACCACAACAAAGATAAAGAGGGCGTACGATCATCATCACCATCATCATCATCCTCTTCCAGTTTCGACGGCAAGCGTCGTGGGAAGGAATACTTGACATTCCACCAGAGCGATAGGTAGCACTGTATGGTGTCATTCCGCGTGATTGTACAGTGTATTTGATTTCGTAAATCCATTTTATTCTCGGGAATCCTCTTGCTTTGGTAGCAGATTTTCTTTTATGTAGGAACCGGCACTGGTAGTTGATGGTCGACCATTTGATCTTCTGTCTTTCAATAAATGTGGCACAAGGTCCTGATCCCACTGTCTGTCTGATAATATAATGTCTTACTCGGCCTCGGATAGTTAAGTTGGCATCACTTCTCAAGTATCTTATCTCGCAGGTGTTGATTTTGGGTAGTTTGTGATTTGGATAATGTCCGAATATGACAATCGTAGAATAGGCTTGGTGTAAATATGCTATTTATTATCTGTCGTTTTGCAGGTATAGGTATATTTCGATGTTTCAGTTTGGGTGATAGTTTATAGAAGCGTATATAAACGCACTTGCTTTTTGACATCTGATTTCGATTTTTCTGTCTGTTCTGCCATCTTATGTGATCATACTTCCAAGGTATTCGAATTCTTTAATTTGTTTCATAAATGTGCTATTTATCAATATGTTTAGTGGACCAGGAAATCTGCTAACCTGCATTACTTCGGTTATGGTTGTATTTATATGCATATTGTATCTGGTGCATGTCGAACTTCGCTTATTAATATGATTTACTAGTCTTCCCTCGTCACTGTTAAACAGGGATTGCTCGTCTGTAAATAAAAGCTCATATATTGCGGGTGGATCTGTTGTTCCATCCAAAGTAAAGAGTTCGAAATTTTCTGAATCGGTACTGTCAAGGCTTGCTTCTTTGTATATTCTGTTTATATAGATATTAAATAGGAGAGAGATAGGCAGAGAGAGAGAGAGAGAGAGAGAGAGAGAGAGAGAGAGAGAGAGAGAGAGAGAGAGAGAGAGAGAACAGACTTTATTTTCAAAGGGTAACAAATTGGGAACGCAGGCCCATCTTACATTCGGCCCTTCCAATCACTCATCTTTTTTTCATCAATAGCGCATAGGAAAAAACATTGTCACGTGAATTTTGTAAACATAAACAATGAATATTACTATGTTATGAGACACATCCACCACCCACCCATACATCCCCCATTCACTCCAACGCCTCCACCCAACCACACACATAACCCACACACACATACATGCCCCCACCCATCCACCACATTCCTACAGCTACACATCTCCCCACCCACACACACCTCTCACCCACCACACATCCCATCCACCCACACCCCAAGCACACATACACTCCCCAACCCACACATCCCCCACCCACACACATCCACCCACCTCACACATCTCCCCACCCACTCACATATCCTCTATCCGTCCCATTACCCACCAGCAATCACTCACCCACATATCCTCCTCCACCCACACACCTCCATCCACCCAGCCAAACACACATTCCTCAGCCACACATCCCCCACGCACACACACATCTCCCCGTAAACTCACATATTCCGCACCTCCCCACACACTAATTCCTAACCAACCCACATAACTCCCATCTCCCCCAGCCCACTCACAGATTCCGAACCCACCCCTACAAACATGCCCCACCATCTCCTAACCTACACACACTCACCCACCCTCATATCCTCTACCCACCCACACATCCTCTACCCACCCATCCCCCAACCAAACATCCCTTAACCACACACCCTTACTCATAAACAATCACCCACCCACACATCCTCTACCCAACCACACATCCTCCACCCACCCATCCCCCAGCCACACATCCCTTAACCACACACCCCTACCCATATACACACACATCCCCACCCACGCACAATCTCCCCACCTATACACACATCCCTCACATAATCCCACCCACCAACACATCCCCCATTCACAAACACACACCTCCCATCCACGCACAACCCACACACACATCCCCAACCCATACACTCATCCCCTCACACATTCCTAGACACACGTACTTATCCCTAAACCACTAACACCCACACATCCCTCACCCACTCATCAACACATACATCTCCTATCTACCAACCCACACTCACACACCCCAACCACCCATCTAAACACACATCCCCCACACTCACACACATCCTTCACCCACCCGCACACCCAACCACACCCCCACCCACCCACACACACATCCTTTAGCCACTCCCAGCTCCCCTCCCACACAACACCACACCCACACACATCCCAAAGACACATCTCTCACCCACACACACATCTCCTCAGTCATTTACCGTTTAGACGTGTGTGTATACAATGAAATACCCATCATAACATTCACGTTGAAACATACTTGAAGTTTCTTTATTCTATTCAAAATAAAATCCTTCAATCATTAGCGTAAAGATGAAATTACTCTCTCAGTTATGATTGTGTAGAATCAACTACTTTCTCAATGATTTGCGTGTAGAAACAAATTACACAGTCAAACATTAGCGTGTAGAAACAATTACTGTCTCAATTATTAGCGTGTAGAAACATTTTACTCTTCCAGTTATTAGCCCGTAGAAACAAAACCCTCAATCATTAGCGTGTAATAACAATTACTCTTTCAATCATTAGCGCGCTTAAACAATCACTCTTTAAATCATTAGCACGTAGAAACAATAACTCTTTCCATCATTAGTGTGAGGAAACAATTATTCTCTCAATCAATATAGCATATAGAATCATTACCTCCTGAATCATTAGCGTGTGGAATCAATTACTTCCTCAACCATTAGCATGCAGAGTAAATACTTTCTCAACTGTGAACGTGTAGAAACAATTACTCTCGTAATCACCAGCATTTGAAAGAAATCAGTTGCTCCCCAAACGGTGGATATAGGCAAATACTCCATCCTCCATACATATATCACATTGCATATTCCTCCATTCTCCCCCAATGTTTACGCAGTTCATAAATATTCGGGCTCATTACAACATTCTCCTATCCCCATCTCAATATAATAGTTTACAAATATTCCCTTTCACAATTAGCATTCACAAACACATACTCTGCCAAATATAGACATTAGGGAAATCGCTCAGGTGAAGGGACGCAGAGGTGTTTCCAAGGCACCAGGGCCGGGTTATATACTGGCCAAGACCTATTGACGCGTCCTCGTCGAGCGTCCTGGGCAACAGGTCCCTTCGGGGTCCTGGCTAAAGTCAGTAGGATCGCCGATTCCTCCGAAGTCGGAGAGTGTCTGCCTGTACGGCGAGGAACCACCAGTCTGCACACCAGTAAGCCAGACATGGGACAACGGATACTCACGCAAAACTCAGGTCCTGTATGACATCACACTGATGTTGGACAACAGGATGTCTTCATGCGACATACAGGACTTCGCGTTGGAGCTCAAGCCAACGAACACAAGCAAGCAAGCAAGCAAACAAGCTCAGGTGAAAACAAAGGCAGTTACGGTATCAGGCAATCCCGTCTGACAAATTGCTTATAAACTTTGATAGAACAATATTACCTCACCATTTATTCATATTCGTTCTTCTATATTAACACATCTGTACTGTATATCAAAGTGGTCAATCCGTGTCTTTCTTTAATATTCTAACACACCTGTGTACTAAAATGACCAATCCGTGTGTTAATCACAGATTTCAACACAGATGTATACTAAAATGACCAGTCTGTCTCTTTTTTCCACATTTTAACACAACTGCATACCAGATTGACGAATCAGTGTCTTTCTTCCTGGTTTTAACACTACTGTATACCCGAATGTAAACAAGTGTCTTTCTCCCAAATGGTAATACAAATGTAATACAAGAATGACCAGGCCGTGTCTTTATTCCAGATTTTAACACAGCTGTATACCAAAAAGTCGTATCGGGATTTTCTCAAATACTGACTATTGGAACACAAGATGAGCAGTGAGATTCACTGAAGGAACAAACGGGATAATGCCTCGACAGATTTATCATTCAGTCAACGATTCCACTTGTGGGTGGAAGAAGGACGGACAAGAGACGTATGTATAAATTCTAATAATTTTCTTTTTGCGTTTTCTGCTGGCTTACTTATTTAATCCTCTGACAATTGTATATTGGAGCCACAGTAACGTAGTGACCAGTATTCTTGCCTGCCAGACCAGTGATAGTGTGTTCAAACCCTTCGAGGTAGTGAAATATATAAAAGAATTAATCTGCCTAACATGGAATTCAGGAATCGCTCTGAGAAGTAAATGCGGTCTTTGTAATATTGATCAAATCAATCGTTCTTCTTCTTCTTCTTCTTCTTCTTCTTCTTCTTCTTCTTCTTCTTCTTCTTCTTCTTCTTCTTCTTCTTCTTCTTCTTCTTCTTCTTCTTCTTCTTCTTCTTCTTCTTCTTCTTCTTCTTCGTTATCTCCTTATTCCTTGAGTACCAACAGATCTATACAGATATGGGTTGATCACCATTAACCCAATATGGCTCATGGTGCGGAAAAGAGTCCAATACTAACTGACAATTGTTACTTACACTTGTACTTAACGACGATTACTTTAGACTGTGGGGAAGTCGGATACAGCCCATCGTTATCTGTGTTGCATTTATTGAATCTTAATCTTCCTGCTTGTATCTGACACACACGATTGGTTGTCTATTTATATACAAAATATTAGTAAGAATATAGCCGGATGGATAAAAACCCACTGACTAAGGTGGCGGTTTCGAATGAAGTCTTCGTGAATAGAACAACAAGAACAAAATGATTATAAATATATCAGAGAACAATATAAATGTAAACTTCCTTATGTGATTTGTCAGTCAAAAAGAACTATGGAAACCTAGGGAATGAACATGACTAAGGACGAACGAACACGTGTGGCGCAGCCCATAACAATAAACCCAAAATACTATCGATAAAAAAGTTTACTTCTACCAAACTGTATCATTAGTTTGTATATTTGTAATCGTTTTGTTCTTGTTTTCCTTTTGATAAAGACTTAGAACTAAACGTTGGCCTGTAACTGTGGGGTTGTATTTATCCGTCGAGCTTCTTGGTCATCTTGAGTGTTTCTTTCGCTTTCCATTATAAGCGGCGGCAGGACACCCCTTTTGTCTATTTATAACTATTATTTCAGAATTAGGGTATTGGATAAATTCATAAAATTCTCAAAATAACAAGGCTTATAATATGAAAGTAAATATATATATTTCAAGAAACAAATGAAGATCGTAAACTGATCAGAGACATTAGACGTAGACAGTCACAATTTTTTGGGCATGTTATGAGAAGAAATGATTTGGAGAACTTGGTGACAACTGGTAAGATCGAGGGGAACAGACCAAGGGGAAGACCTAGAAACAAGTATCTGGATGGCTTGGCCTTGTGGCATGGTCGAGACAGAAACACGGAACTGATCCACGACTCTGTTGATCGAGTGAGATGGCAGAACATGACCGCCCACGCTTACCGGCATGGCACATGATGGATGGATGGATATATATATATATATATATATATATATATATATATATATATATATATATATATATATATATATATATCTCATCTCATCTCGTCATGTTCCTCTTGTACCTTGTGGTGTCGAGGTGAAGTATAAACATCGTGAGAGTGCCCGATTATGGGCTTCATATATCGATATTCCCATGGACTCTGCTATTCCCTCCGTCCAACGTTTACGTGGTCGGCCTCTTCCCCTGTTTCCATCTGGTCTGTACATCATTGCTTGTTGTGGTATGCTGTTGACTGGTAACCTACTTGCATGGCCAAACCATTTGACTTGCTGCTTTCTAATAAAATCTAGTGCTGCTTTAACCCCCACTTTAGTCCTGATTTCTTCACTTCTGATCTTATCTCTTCTTGATACGTTGAGTATTCTCCTCATTTCTGTTGTTGTGATTTTTCATTTCTCTTTTTCTATCATTGTCCAGGTTTGGCATTGGTAGCATAGAGTTGGTAGGAAGATTGTGTTGTAAAGTGCTTTCTTAGTAGTTATTGATACATGTTTTTTCTTTAGTATTGGTGCCATTTGTCCAATAAGTTGATTTGCCTTATTGCACCTATTTTCGATCTCGTCTTCTGATCTGCCATTTGATGATATTATGCTTCCTAGGTACTTGAAACTCTTTACTTGTTTCAAGGGATGTTCGTTTAGGTGAATTGTTGTTGTTTGTTCTTCTTTAGTTATAGTCATTACCTCTGTTTTGCTTCTGCTGATTTTCATGTTATGTTCCCTACACATTTCGTTTAGACTATTCATGTGGTCTTGTATTTCAGCTTCTGATTTTGCTTTTAGTGCTTGGTCGCCCGTAAACAGGGGTTCTCTAACGGTTAGATTTGCAGATTGTTCTTCTTCTGTGTTCTCGTCATGCGGTATTCTTGTTGTCTCTGCTTGGCTGGTTTCTTTACATATGTTGTCTATATATGTTATGAATAAGAGAGGGGACAGGACACAACCTTGTCGTACTCCAGATCTTATGGTGAAGGGTTCTGAGTGTCCTCCAGTTGCTCTCACTATGCATTCACTGTTGTTGTATAAACTTCTACATAGGTTTGTTAGATGTGTACACACTCCATATTGTTTAAAGATTTCCCACAGCTTGTTTCTATCTACTCTATCGAATGCCTTTTCTTGGTCGACAAAGGCTAAGTAGAGTGTTTCATTGAATTCGATTGATTTTTCTATAAGTTGTCTAAGAGCAAAACTGGCATCTGTACATCCTTTGTTTTTCCTGAATCCAAGTTGTGTTTCGCTTAGCTGGGGTTCTAAAGTAGTTCGTAATCTTTTTTCAAGAATCTTGCAAAATATTTTCCCAGTATATTTTCAACAGTGAAATGCCTCTATATTGTGTGCAGGCTCTTTTGCTGCCTTTGTTTTTCCAAATTGGGATAATTATGGCGTTTCCCCAGTCTCGTGGTGTCTGTTGCTCTACCCAGACATAGTTGAATAGTCTATGTAGCCAAGCTGTTCCTACTTCTCTTGCTGCTTTAATTAGTTCATTTGGTATTTCATCCGGTGATTTGCTCAATGGGGCTAATCTGATGGCTTCTATAATTTCTCCTTTTAGTATGTCTGTATATATATATATATATATATATATATATATATATATATATATATATATATATATATATATATATATATGCGCGCGCGTGTGTGTGTGTGTGTGTGTGTGTGTGTGTGTGTGTGTGTGTGTGTGTGTTCTGAGGAAATAAGTAAAGAACAAATTATCATTTTTCGATGTAGTCACCACTGTCTTTAAAGCAAGTCCTCGAGTGCGGATTAAGTGCTTGGATTCCTATTCATACATTCAGTGGCATGTCCATTGCAGAACCTCGCTCCCATAACAACCTTCCGGAAAACATCTCGATCATAAGCAAGATGTCCCGCGTCCGATACACCCATCTAGAGATCATCCGCCACATCCTGCACCCATCTTCTCTTTGGCCTTCCTCTTCCTCTCTTCCCAGGCATATACCCCTCCATTATTGATCTCTCCAAACTTTCATGACGTTTCAAGTGACCAAAATATTTCATTTTTCTTTGTTTTATCGTGTTTAATAGCCAACCTTCTTCAATATTCAGCTCTTGAAGTATGGATGCATTTGTTCTTTTCTTTACCCAAGATATTCTTAGAACTCGTCTCTAACATTTGTATTCAAATGCATTTATGCGTTGTTCACCTTTTTTTTAGTAAGTGTCCATGTCTCACAGGCGTATGTTGCAATGGGAAAGATGCATGCTCTTAACAATCTAATATTTGTAGTTCTGTCTGTCCTATTCCATAATTTATTCAGTTGTTTGAGTCTTTGAAGAGAAACTGATTGTTGTCGTTTAATTCCTATAGAAATAAAAAATGTTCTTGGTCGCTTGTGTAACCACTCATTCTGTACCTCTTCATCAGACCGAACAGTTATGAAACTTCCTACTCCACTAATAAACTTTCTGGGATGACATCATACAGGATCTTCATTTCCGGATGGACTTCGATAGGCTTCACCGCTTCAATGATTTACAAAAAAAAAAAAAACGGATAACATTACGGTGCTCCACTTTGATGCATGTAAAACGTGGAGCGGCCACCTTTAAAGTGTCCTTTTGACGTCCCCGTTTTCCTCTGCACCGTGATGTCACGTGCTTAACCCTCATGAAATCCTTAACAGCAATATGGACAGGTTACAAGATAATGGCATGGTTATTGTAATTTCTATCACACTTTTAAGGTTTACATTTGAAGTTACTTCGTGTGTGTGTGTGTGTGTGTGTTTGTGTGTGTGTGTGTGTGTGTGTGTGTGTATGTGTGTGTGTGTGTTGCCTTTTGCAAAGACAAGGTCATGATCATCATCATCATCATCTGTAGCTTTATTACTTTTGCAGTCAAGCGTCGTGAGGAAGGGTAGGAGAGGCGGGGATAATTGACGTCCCTGCGCCTGAGGTGGTAGCAATGTAGTTCTTCTTTATCTTCTTCTTCTTCTTCTTCTTCTTCTTCTTCTTCTTCTTCTTCTTCTTCTTATTATTATTATTATTATTATTATTATTATTATTATTATTATTATTATTTTCTCAATATCCATCCGAACCATTTTTTTCTTTTTTTATGTCCACGATATTTTCAATATACTTCACATATCACTTTAAACTCCTCCAGTTTCTTCACCATTCTTCACTCTTTGTCCATGATTAGCATGCACAATGAAGAACAGTCATGACATAACGTTAAAGTAAGCGACAATACACTGTTTTCTAACGCGATGGGAGGTCAGCCTCGATAGTCAGTGGCTAGTATGCTTACCTATCGGCAATGTACATCTCTTAAGATACATTTTTTTTTCAGCCAGTGGATTTTATAAAATTAACTCGGCTCTCAAATTTTCCTAGTATAAAAAAGGAGTATCAGGAATAGTTATGGGAAATAAAGGCGGCCGCCAAGATATTGACAACATCACCCATCAAATATCAAATCGACTATACAATTTTATGGCTAGCACCACATACTTAGTGTGCTTCAGAGCGTGAAAATGGTCCATTACTTTACCAATGTGACAAGATCAGGCTAAAGCTAATAAGCAACATGAACATAATATCGTCTAGTTTGTATAAGTTTAAGGTCGATATTTCATTGGATCGGGTCATAACTCATATGGTTCCATCTTGTTCCGAGCAATAGAAAGCTGCTTCGAATTGCTTACCTTCAGCGATAGCTGCAATGTTCTGAGGAAAACTGCACCCAAGGTCAGAACCACGTAACCTGTGAACCAATGCATTACTATCATAGCGGGAAGCAGACAGCTTAACAACTTCTTCACGGATGTATCTCTACCCTCGACCCTGGCCTCGTTTTTGTGTTAGACACGAAACGTGTGTCTGACTGTATCTGACTCAGTCAGTAACATATTTGTACTGTCGCAACGGGAAATCCCAGTATCGCATGTTTACAAGTCTGTGATTATATTTAAATACGATGATTTGTTTTGCAGGTTAATAATACTGCATTCACTTCTTCTAATGTTAGTAATATTACATTCACGTGTGTTATATTGCATTCATTTCAGCAGTGTTAAACGCCCGTATGTTATATTGCATTCTCTTCAGTAATGCTACACTCCCGTATGTTATTTTACATTCACTTCAGCAATGCTACACTCCCGTTTGTTATATTACATTCAATTCAACAATGTTACACTCACGTCTGTTATATTGCATTAACTTCAGTAATGGTACACTCAAGTGTGCTATTACATTCTCCTAAATCTGAAAATCTGCAAAGCAGTTGTACTATCCACACTGCTATATGCTTGTGAAACCTGGACTGTTTATCAGCGACACGCTAGGGAATTTAACCACTTCCACACAGTCTGCCTTACGAAGCTATTGAAGATTAAATGGCAAGACAAGATCCCAGACAATGAAGCTCTAGAAAGAGCGTCCATGCCCAGTATCCACACTCTACTAATAGAGAATCAGATTTGCTGGGCTGGTCACTTAACTCGCATGGCAGACTCAGGCTCCCTAAACGAATTATTTTTACGGCGAGCTACGTTGTGGTAAACGCTCCCAAGACGGACAGAGGAAACGCTTTAAAGACACTCTGAAAATCTCACTGAAAGCTTTTGAATTCATCATGACACCAAATACCGAAATTCGTGGCGTACTACTACTACTTCCCATTACGCAAGGGTGCAGTCACGTGCGAAGCAAACAGCACTGCAAGAGCTGTGAAGAAAAGGCTAGACATAAAAACCACTGCAGGAGATCCTCCTCCTGAAATGTTAAGCATTCTTTGTCCACATTGTTAAAGTACATTTCGAGCCAAAATAGGCCTTATCAGCCATCTTAGAACTCATGGCTCCATACTTTCAACCCCACTGGATGAAATAAATGGTCATCATCATTATTGATGGACAAACAACATTACATTCTCCTAATTTATTTTCAAATCACATTATACGAGTACAATGAGCTTATAAAAAGGTCTATATTCACCACCAAGAAAGGCACAATAATAACCGGCGAAGATCAGATTTCAAAGACATGCTCAAAATACGGGAAATAACCTTCATAACGCTTCACGCGAGGAACAGTATGTCATTCCATAAAATAATGAAGAGCCACCAATTTTGAAGATGGAAGTTCAGAATGTTCTTAACCATGTAAACACTGGTAAGACCCGGATCCAAAAATCAAAATAGAAATATAAATGACCTTTAAACTAGAAACAGATATTATAAACAATAAGCTGTCGTACAAATTGATAATAAACCAGGTCAATACCGTCTTATCATGTAACTGATTCACAAAACATTCTGGCAAAAGTGAAGACTGGCATGCTTCGTGCAGAATGGCATGCATCGATTCAGAGGTCTCGGGATGTGAGCATTCGCTGGATCTTTTCTCCATGACACTCTGATATGGTTGGAAATGAACAGACAGAAGGAATGGCTGGTGCTGCAGAAGAACAGATAGACAAAATAAGGGAGAGGTGGGGGTTGTAATTTCGTCTGGTTTTGGTTTCTAGGAAGATATGAACCCAGGACACACTGGCAGAGGAAATTGAAATTCTAAAGAATGTCTTAAACCTGATTGGGTACTCCACAGGATTTATAAAGCACCACTGCCAACAGCCGAAATCAAATCCAGACGAAATTACAGTCCATGAACTCAAGGTACTCATCCAGCTAACCTTTTGTGGAGACGGTCTCCCTGGCTAAGGTGTTAACGACTTTCTCCGTAATCTTGCATATTAACGTGGGTAAGCAGCTGCGCGAGATTCGGTGGCAGATCGCGTCGCGTTGGTTACTTAGGGGGTATGTGGGCCGGTCGCTCAGAAAGCAATGGCAAACTGCTGAGAGTAATCTTGCCAAGACATCAACAACAGCTGGAAAATGCTGGTTTTGACTGCATTGTCCTGTGAAAGGATGTGCGGGGAAAAAATCCTTTTGAGGGGATGACCCAATGCAACGTCTACAGGACCTACTAATTACAGCAGTCGGCCTAACATTATATGCTGCAACTCCAGTTATTAGCTACAGAACCACACCTATTCCTACCCCAGAAGTTAAAGAATATGTCCCTCTGTACGCCAAATCCAATTGCATGTACCAATTCACATGTAGGTGCCTGTCTACCTACATAGGCAGAACAGAGCGGCAGTTGAACAACAGAACGGTTGAACACATACCTAATTGGATTGACAAGATACTACACACATGCGATGGTACCCTAGAAAGACCGACGCACTACAAACTTCCCGCTTCGTCGATTGCGTGGCACGTGTTGGAAAGTGGCCATATGATTGATTGAATCAATGCCTTTTGCGTGTTGTTTAATACACAGAATATTCGCTTGTTAAAGTTTGCAGACTCCTAATGATAAATCTATATATTCCAGCTTTATGAAAACAGAAGGACATGACATTCAGTTTAAAATTACCGTGGTAGACAATTGACATTACTGTGTGAACATATGTATATTTCAGCTTGATGGATTTGTCTAGTTATTTTATTTTATGTTGCATGATTTCTGCAATATGTATCTTACGAGATGCAACAAAGTTAAGCCAGGCAATAAATCATGCAATCTATTGTTTGTGTCTTCGTTATTCAAAATAATATGTGTGTCGGTCGTTCAGAAAAAAAAATGGCAAACTAATGAACGTAAAATTGCCAAGAAATCACAAACATATAACAATTCTGGGGTTGCCTACGACATCCTGTAAAGAAATTATTACAATCACCTCATGTTTATTACTTTCATCTAACTTACATTAAATTTACGTCAATTTATATTACCCTCTTCTAATTAACATTACAAACTCGTGTTTTATAGTTCAAAACTTCCTGTATATTATTCAACTGTTTCATGATTGGTTTAATTTTGCAGCTAAAATGTGCTCTTATACTACAGACAAGGTGTTTAATTATAACATACACGGACACTATATGTTTAATTCAGTTGTGGTTGAATGGACTGTTGAAGTTTAGTTATCAAGGACCATCATCTTTATATTTACTGCCATCAAATTTTCAGTTATCTCCCCTATTGCAGGTTCGTTCTCGTTAGCACACTTCTGGCCATCTGTTTCAGCTTGTGTGGGATTGCGATGACTTTAGTCGCCCACATGCAAGAAAGAAATCAACAGGTTTGTACATACAACTGTTTCTATCACATATACAATAGATCACTAAAAGATGTCACAGTATTGAATCATTACGTTCCTTTGCGTGAAATGCCATGGCTGGTATTTTTAATGTAAATCTAACGTGAGAAACAAATTCGAAACTCTTGATGGGCACCCACAGAAACAAAAGATAGAAGCAGAGTTCGCGTGGCTGTGAGGATAAGGCAGCTCGCTCTTAAACTTCCAGTGAGCTGATGGCGGGGTAAGGGGTTCTCTCCATACACTGGTCAGTTAGACTTAAACGTTGATTTCTTGTCCTTGACTTGTTGGTGTAATCTTACAGCTAAAATGTGCTCTTGTACTACAGACAAAGTGTTTAATTATAAAATACACGGACACTATTCATTAAACAAGCATTTCTGAAGTCGGGGTGGGTTAGTCTGACGGTAGGGGATACTGGTAATAGGGAAAGCTGACACATATGCAAAATTCAGTCCAATATAGACTACGCTCGGGTTAAAAGATCAACAGACTGGAAAAAAAACTGAAAGAAGCACACATAAGAAGATACACTAGACAATATAAACATTAAAAGATGTAGAAACACCAAGATTGGAACCTATCGCCTGCAAATGTTAATAACGTGTTGCTAAGGGAACAACTATACTTCAGTACGTTGCCAACTAGACTTGTTTTTTATTTTTGCGCTGGCTTGTTTTTAACTCAAGCTTAGTACATACATACTACTTCAAGTAGCACTAGACTGAATTTTGCGTGTAGATCAGCTTATTACCAGTGTCCCTTACTATTAGATGAACCCACTCTGACTTATGAAGTACTTGTAATTTACGATAGCAAGTCAAGGACGAGAAGTACGTGCCAATATCCACATCTAGACTCCACTCACAGCCACATCTCGAAAACACAAGGGAAATCTCGGTGACGAAGTGGTTAAGTCGCCCAGAATGTAGTGGAATCGTATCCAGATTCGGTAGTTTCTTTCACCAGAACAATGTTCTCTGACACGTCAGTGTGTCGTCGCTGGAGCTATAGAGTTCGTGCTCTGTTCGACGTTTTCGGCGGGACACCGTGCAGGAAAAGACCGAGCTGTGTGGGATAAACCCAGTGCAAAGAAGTCGATCCTCTTACGTGTACAGAACAAATTTATCATTTTTCAATGTATCGATTCAATGTAAGCCCTCCAGCGCCGATAAAGTGCTTGGATTCCTGTAGAAAAATAAAAATTATCTTGGTCGCGTGTGTAGCCTCTCATGCACCATCTACTGTTCCTCTTTATCGGACCGAAACGTCTGCCACAGAAGTCACGTCGTTTTAAAACGTCCTACTTCACTCATATATTTGCTTGACTGACAGGCTTGCATCACCTTACGATGAAATTCTATAGGTTTCACCCAGTGACTGATTAAAGAAAACGTTTTGTGCATGTCAGAGTGAGGTGGCCATTTTTAATCTGGCCTTATGACGTCACCGTGTTCGTCTACACTGTGATGTCGCGTTCTTAACACTCTTGACATCCTTTACACAAATATTGACAGGTTACAACATAATGGCATGGTTATTCTAATTTATATCACACTTTTACGATTCTCATTTATATATGATATTCCTAACGATTTGCGCTCTTCTAAGAGTTACAGGCCGGTCTCCCTGGCCGAGGTGTTAGTAGCTTTCTCCGTATCCCCGAATACTCGCGTAATTGACGTGAGCGCACGAGAATTGGAAGCGGTTCGAATCGCTCCAGTGACTTATGAGAGTATGGAGCCGGTTGCTCAGAAAGCAATGGCAAACTACTGAGAGTAATCTTGCCAAGAAATCAACAATCAGCTGAAAGATGCTTATGTTGACAGCGATGTCCTGTAAAGGATATGCAAAACATTTTTAAGAGTTACAGAGTTTCAACAAAAGAAAAAAAAAGAATTTTACTCCACAATGCTAGCTAGCACTTTAACGCTACCAATGTCTGATTTTACACATTCCTTGTTTGGTAAACCCTCAGGAAGAATGATATGCAATTCTTCAGTCGGATGTATTGACGCTAGAATTTGCTGAATTGTAAATGCTAGAATTGCTGACTGCTTTGGGAATCAGGTTCGTGTGTATACCAGAGCATTCAAGATGGAGTAAGAAAGATGATGTTTGAGTCTTGCCCTAAGGCACCACTACACAATGTAGAGACTACCAGGTTGAGTTCACCTCAGACATGTGATGTAGGGCATCACCACAACGTGTAGACACTAACAACACCATCACACCCCAGTTTGAATTTCAATAAGAGAGTTCATATGTCTTTTAACGTTACCGTAATATTTACTTGCCTCTTGTTCATTTCTTTCAACCATTCTTTTTTCTTTCCCAGTTGTTCTAGATCTTCTGTATTTGATTACTTTTGTTTCCTTGAAATATGGCATATTCTTTCGTACGCCCACAACTAAGATTGTGGCCTCTATTCGACTTTCTAATAGCTTGCTTCATTGTCCAGGCTTCTGAGCCATACAACAGTGTTTAATATACATAACATTTAGCAATTCTAATATTTAATGCGTTGTTAATCTCTCTAGATGTTAATACTGATTTCATGTTGTTAAAAATATGTTTGGTTTTTCCAATTCTTTTTTTTTTTTTCACCTCTGCCATCATCTGTTGCTTGTTCTAATATCTCCCAGTTTGTTATGATGTTCATTGATTTCCGCTCCTTTCCATTGCTAATTATCATAGTTTTCATGTTTATATAATAATATATAAGCCACATTCTACGCTAATCTTGTTTACTTGTTCCACTAGGTGTTCTAACTCTTGCTCGCTTTCCGCTAGTAACACTGTAGTATCAGCATACCTAAGATTGTTTATAATTCTTGTATGTATAAGACTTGATGTTAAGTCCAGGAAGTTCTCCAACCTGTTGAAACAAATTATTTCTGTGTATAAGGCGAAGGGACTTGTTGACAACTCGCTTCCTTGCCATACTCCTCTGTTTATTTCTATGGACGATGAGTAGTTATTAGTAACCTGTACTGGAAACAAGTGGTAACAATTAGAAACGGAAATAATTGTTTCCGTATCTAATTGTTACCACATGTTCACACTACAGGTTACTAATAAATCGGATTTCGTTTCCGCCTATTAGTGCATACTGAAGGCGTGTAATTAATCGTTCATGTTGAACTCTGCCAAAAGTGTTCTTGTAGTCTATAAAACATATTTTTTTTTTCTTTCTGTGCTTCTACATAATTTTTCACTCAACATGCTCAAACAGATTATGACTTCTCTGGTGCCGCTGTTTTTGCGGAACGTAAATTGTTCTTCGGCTACTTCCTCATATTTTTTACTTGAACTTCTTTTCGTGTATGACCTTGATGAGTATCTTAGTTATATGACTCATTCAGCTACTAGTTCTGTAGTCCTCACAATCAACAGCTCTTGGTCTTTTTGGGTATTGTGATTAAAATCCTTGGGGGATGTACTATATATATATATATATATATATTGAACATAATCTCCGGCGGACCTATTCCCGGTGGTCACGGGATCCGCACGAGTCAGGCGGGGAGTATGACGGTAGTACACGTTATCACAGGTCCAGACACTTGCGATTGACTGATGTACGCGTCCTATGGTCCAGGCGCGACGAGGTTCTCACCTGTGGGGCTTGGCTTGGTATATATATATATATATATATATATATATATATATATATATATATATACACACACACACACACACACACACACACACACACACACACAATTACATAATTCTGTGATAATATCAGTGTCAACAACCTGATTTCATACAATCATGCGGACCCTTCATTCACGCCTCGTAACTACAAACACATCGTTGGGTGAATGGACGATCAGAATTTACGTTTAATTACATTTTACAAAGCTCGCTCTCCGAGCATACACATTTAACATTCATTACTCAAATGCAATCTACTATCATTGGCTAAGTGTAACTATGCCCTCTCTAAACTATACACCGGCAAGGGAAGACACAGATGTCCTGTCACACCGGTCTCCGTCTGACTCAATTCACATGTCCAGTCCAGTTCCTCGTCCCCCTTTCTAGTGTCGTCAGTTGTGCGGCGTGCTGGATCACTTGCCACGTCGTCCAGTTGTCCAGTCCTCGTAGCCTATAGCTATACTAGAGTTCAGTCTGTTTACGGGTAATCCCCGTGCTTACGGTACTATGTCCTATTTCGGGAGTGAATCCCGGTATGTCTTAGTTATGTCCTAGCTATGACACCTGCGTGTCCTGTCTAGGTCTGGTCCTACCACTGGTTTCGAGTACTATCTCCTTCTACTGTCTTTCTCTTGTATAGAGTCCCTATTATGTCCTGTCTTTG
Source organism: Cepaea hortensis (assembly GCA_963921405.1). Taxonomy (NCBI): domain Eukaryota; kingdom Metazoa; phylum Mollusca; class Gastropoda; order Stylommatophora; family Helicidae; genus Cepaea; species Cepaea hortensis. The sequence goes on from OY992883.1 coordinate 35,403,334, forward strand.
TCTTTTACTTTCATCCGTCCTTGTCCTACTTGTATCTATGTCTATCCTACTTCTATCTATGTCTATTCTACTTCTATCTCTGTCTCTCCCAGCACCTTGACAATCAGTGACAACGTTGGATAAGAATGTAATCATTTTCGCTGCTAACTAGTCAGAACCTGCAGCCTTTTTTTGTTTCATCTTTTAACTAGCCTTCTTTACTTAATCCTTTAATATATTTGGTCCACCTTGAGTATTATACAGTGTTGGTTTATTGCCCAGAATAAATCTTCTGTGTGTTCTATCCTTCTTTTTTATTATATCGGTATTATCAGCTAAAATGTATCCATCTTTTCGTCTGAAACAGCAATTTCCGGTTATATTATTTTTCTTGTTCGTAAATCTTTTTATATTTCAATGCAATCATTTTGAGTTGTGATTAATTTCTGTACCCTCTAATACCATATATTTTATCTCCATCCACGCTTCTTTGGCAGCTCGGCACATGCGACGTATTTTTCTGTCTATTATTGTATATTCTGGAATTTTCTTCGATTTCTTTCTTTGAATTATATTGCTGGTGATTTCATCGGTTATGCACAATTGTTTTTTTCTTATTTTCCTTCACTAGTAAGTTGGAATTTGAGGTCTGTATGCTAGTTGCTACACATTCTCATTGTGTGCTAATTTTCTCCTAAGGTTTTTCATGCTTGTATTGTTCCATGCTGTCAACTGTTAGCCTATCATATTTATGTTGTTTACTTCGACCAGATATAGCTGACTTATGTCTTGTTGTTTCAAAGATATATATATATATATATATATATATATATATATATATATATATATATATATATATATATATATATATATATATATATATACTTAAGGCAACATCGATGTCATTAATTCGTTTGTATGTGTAATTTGTAATTTGATAACTACAGGCTGCATTAACAACTATTCCAAAATCAAAGAAAGTGAGTCGTAAGGAAATGGAAGACTGAAGAAATTTTACAACTAATGGAAACAAGAAGACACAACAAAAATAATACTGCCAAATGTGAAGTAATTCACAGAAAAGTTAGAACATTATGTAAGAAGGCAAAAGAAGCATGGCGTGAGAAAAATTGCATAGATATTTAAACCAAAATAAAAATTAACACATCGGTAAAACATACCAAATGAAGGCACAAAAGAATTCAGGAGCTTACTAATAAAATAACACGCAAATTAGCAGGCTGTCTAAAACCAAAAGAAGGAAAAATCATAATAGAAAAAGATCAGATTTCACATGTATGGTCAGATTATGTGAAAAACTTGTATGATGACAACAGAGAACAACAGTATGATATTCAAATTGCTAATGAAGGACCGTCAATTTTGAAGATGGGGGTTCAGAATGTTCTTAACCATGTGAAAACTGGCAAGACCCCCCGGTTCAGACAACGTAACAACTTAAATGATTAATGCTTTAGAAGAATACGGAATATATCAAGTAACCAGGCTGCTGAACACAATATATGATACTGGAGATATACCTCCTGAATTATGTAATTCTGTATTTATTGACATCCCAAAGAAATCAGGAGCTTTGAAATGTGATCAATATAGAACAATTAGTATAATGAGCCACATCACGAAGAATTTGGTAAGAATGATCATGCAATGAGTTATGAAGAAAATACAACCCAAAATAGGAGAAGAACGTTCATAGAAGGCAAGGGTACAATAAAGGCTGTGTATATGCTGAGAACAGTAAATGAACGCTCTATAGAAGTAAATAAAGGTATACATCTTTGCTTTGTTGACTAAACAAAAGCTTTAGATAGAGTAAGACATGTCAATATGAGAGAGATATACACACTGATGGGAAAGACCTTAGACTTGTAAAAACCATATATTGGAAACAACAAGCTGCTATCGGAATTGATAATGAAATAGGTAAATATCAGCCTATTAAGAGAGGCGTGGGACAGGGATGTGTAATGTTTCCAGATCTGTTACCTCTGTATAGTAAAAATAATTACAGAAACGTACAAGATATGAAAGGAATCGTCATTGGAGGAAGAACCATCGATAACATTATTTACGCAGATGATACTTCTTCTCCTTCTTCTTTGCCTTCATCCGGAGTGTTTTATTTAGATGTGATTGCGATGTGCGTTAGGCACCCTTGGGTCGAAGCCTTAAGTCAACACATCCGGCTTTTTGCGTGCATTTTTGACCAGGTTAGCATTCCTGGGAGACTCTCACTTTTGTGGTACCGTCCTCCTCCCAGCTGGTCAAGTTGGAACAGTCGAAGACTCCGCGGTCATCCCTCAAAGGAAGGCAGGGACAGTCCATAGCATTTTCGGCCATCCTGGGTGGCTTCCATAATTGCAGAGCCGACACATAGCGCTCTTGTGCTGGGCTCACCGAGGGAATCGTCACGTCCTGCTCATGGCTGCTTTAATTCCTCACTTCAATATATTGGGCATTTCGTTTGCCCCGGGCCGTTCCCACACAAACCAGACAGGTCTGCAGACGGTATCCACTCAGCGAGATTTCGGTTCGGACATGTGCTTGTCGTTGTGCCCTTGAGAGATGTTTCAGGCACGACGGACATTCGGAAACTACCTAGTTAGAGCTGTTCCGAACAAGAGCGGCATTCGGAAACTAGGTAGTCAGAGCTGTTCCTAGCACGAGAGACATTCGGACGAGACATTTCACACGGACGTAAATGCGTAGTGTCAATTTCTATTTTTCCACTCGTAGGACGGCACCTCCGACTTCCGGCGCGCATTTTTTAATGAGGTTAGCCTTTCTTGGGTTTCGAGGCACGTTAGACTTATTATTGTGATGTCGCCCACATCTGGTCAAGATAGAACGGTCAACAACATCATGGTCAACCCTCAAGGGAAGGCAGGGGCAGACCATGGGCATTCCCTCACTATCCAAGGAGGCTTCCATAATTGCAGAGCCGGCACATATTGCTCTGAGACTGGGCTCACCCGAGGAGTTGCCACGTCCTGCTTATGGCTGCTTTGGTTCCTCACTTCCATGTGTTGGGCATCTCGATGTTGCAGTCAACATCAGAATTTTTCAGCTGCTGTTGATGTACTAGGCAAGATTACGCTCATTAGTTTGCTATTGCTTTCTGAGCGACCGGCTCACATACCACGTAAGTTACCGACGCGGCGAGAACCGCTACCAATTCTCGCGCACATCACGTCACTCACGAGAATATACGGGGTGACGGAGAAAGACACAAACACCCAGGCCATGGAGACCGGCCATGTTACCCTACAATCTGCTTCTATTTCATTTTTTCCAGCCTTTGCGTTCTTGTGTTCCATTACTATTAGCATGTCTGATGATTTTACCACTGTCAGTGTTTGTAATGTAGATGTATTAAACAAAAACCGAGGATTCCATTCTCCCACCTAATCCCTGGGTATTTGATGAACAACCTGTCTGTCTCAGATTAGAGCAAAGAACCAACTGTGTCAACTAGTGTACACAGAGCACAGGTGACAATGCTAAAACTTCTGAAGCAGTTCTGCATCGGTTGATGGTTCTAACATCCCTGCAGAATGTAACGTACAAACTATGCACGTATCATGTTCTGTAGCTGTTTTCCAATCAGCTGTACTATCTGATGTAACCCACATCCCTGCAGGTTGCAGCGACTGCCCTCAACGACACCCCCATTGTGTGTATACCCTGCAAGCAGTTGGTTAAGGACGCCAACAACAATATTCTCACGGATCCCATTATTTCCAAGTTGTCCATCGTGAAGGACGAGGAAGGTGCTAACAAGTGCTGTGCTTACAACTCTACACAGATGTCGCTTGTTTTTGAACTGGTAAGCTCTACATATCTTCTTCATTGTCACCATCACCATCAGTAAATGTGAGTTGTTATTACCACCAAGATCGTTAGTATTGTCATCAACATAATTATAATGGCGAACAGCATCATTATTCACACTAACATCATTATAATAATTAACAAATTTATTATGAACACTGCAGTTGTGGTTGTCAACACCATGTATATCACTATTATTATAAATTCAGCTATCTCATTATCATCACGCTAATATTGTTTTCATTATTATAATCCAATAGGCAATGAGACGGGAGACAGTTCCAGGTAAGAGCTTCAAAAGTGGTGCACTTCATTCTTCTGTGCTTACAGCTGTCGCACCAGTGTTGTCATCGCATTCTGTTAGTTCAATCTCTGTCACTTAAATTAACTAGTGTGGCCTGGCATATTTTACATGTATGATCAGATTATGTGAAAAGCCTTTATGATGATAACAGAGAAGAACAGTATGATATACAAAATAATAATGAAGGACCATCAATTTTGAAGATTGAGGTTCAGAATGCTCTTAACCATATGAAATCTGGCAAGGTCCCCGGTTCAGACAGCATCACAACATAAATAATTAATGCTTTAGATTTTAGAAGAATATGGAATAGATCCAGTTACCAGACTGCTGAATACAATATATGATACTGGAGATATATCTCATGAATTATGTAATTCTGTATTTATTGCAATCTCAAAGAAATCAGGAGCCTCGGAATGTGATCAACATCGAACAATTAATATAATGAGTCGCATCACGAAGATTTTGCTGAGAATTATCAGGCAAAGAGTTAGGAAGAAAATACAACCTGAAATAGGAGAAGAACAATGTGGGTTTGTAGAAGGCAAGTGTACAGTAAATGCTGCGTATATACTGAGAACATTCTATAGAAGTAAACAAAGATCTACACCTTTGATTTATCCACTTCACAAAGGCTTTCGATAAAGTGAGTCATGTCGACATGATAAGGATGCTCGAAGATCTACAAATTGATGGAAAAGACCTTAGACTTATAAAAAAAAACACATATATTGGAAACAGCACGATGCCATAAGAATTTATAATGAAGTAGGTCAATATCAGTAAGAGAAGTGTGAGATAGGGATGTGTAAAGCCTTCAGATCTTTTTTTCCCTGTACAGTGAAAATATTTTCAGAAATATAGAAGATATGGAAAGAATCAACATTGGGGACCATGCATCAATAACATTAGATATGAAGATGATACAGTCTTGATTGCAGACAATGAACAGGACCTGCACAATTTAGTAGAAGAGGTTGTTGCACGCCCTGAACAACTAGGGTTAGAAGTGAATTGTAAGGAGACAGATTATAGTCGTCACTGAGAAGAAGGAAATACCACAATGTAATATACAAGTAAATGGGCATATTCTTACACAAGTGGAATCGGTACAGTTATAACGGAACAGTATTGTCTTCCCAGTTTGTATATTTTGTGTTTTGTGTATGTATTTGTTTGCTGATGAACCCTATTTGTCGCAACGTCTGTAATTACATTAAATTATTTTATAGTGCTTACATTTTCACAGCTTTACCACAATTCATCTAATGTTACCCATGCAATTTCAGAAAGCCTGTTAGAGTTTGATCCAGCAGATTTCTCATTTAGTCCAGTGTCAGCTCATAAACGACTGTATCCTCCTGAAAGAACGAATACTGACTCAGGTACATTTAGTTGTTGTTGTTATTTTTGTTTTAAATAACAGGAATTCTTAACCTGTTACATACTACTAAAAGATATGATGCTGGATGGACTGAGACGACGGCATGCAGGAGTACCATCAGGAGAGTTGATCCAGAACACCAAAGACCGAGATCTGATGAGAGACATGAACGCCTACGCCAGCTGGCAGGGCACACATTGAGATGATAATGAGAAGTAAAGTAACTACATGACTCCATTCCATGTGGTGTATTGGGTATATGGTGCTGGCCCCTTATGTTAAGACCAGTTGAACACCATGACCTATATTATCATTATAGCGTGAGGCCTATTTGTTTCCATGTGGTGGTGGATGACATTTTGAGGGCACCCGACAAATAGTTGCTGGTTATGGTCTCAAGTTTCGCGACGGTAGGCAGAAGATCTCTTCATCGAGACAATGGCTACGGTCACCGGCCAGTATAGTCACTGTCAGGAAGGAAAGCAACGGCAAACTACCTTCTTTAAAGTTACCTAGTTTATCATGATTCGCCTAATTAAATGGCGAATCATGACCACCCAAGCTTATCGGCATGGCACATGATGGATGGAAGGTTGGGTGGTAATACCCTCGTACTCAAATTAAGCTGGGTCGACATGGATGGCAGATGGCTGTGGAGATACACAATTGCTTGTTCAGTATGGCCTAGTGCATGATGCTATAGGAGGAATATACTGCAGAGAAGGGAAAGGAGAAAACATGATGTGGTAAAGAAGTGTGTCCTTATGCATAACCGCATAGAAATTACTTTCTCTATGGGCAACTGGCATCGGAAACCACAAACTGGACGTTTTCAGCTGCAAATCAAAGATGATGCAAGAGATATACAAACAGTAGAGACAGGAACCACAAACTGAGAGAAAAGGACAAGATATACTGTAAGAAAATTATCTTAAACCCCGTGGAAGATTGGTAACCCAATAATCAAGAGGAACAAGAACCATGTGAAATAAACCTTGCCACGCCGCTGAAGAACTCCCGCTCATGCAGCGCGTCGGCCCGTTGTTAGAACCCATTGAATGAGGCTGTTTATTAATATGTTTGAGATACAAGTTTTCCTTTTCTTAGCTAAGCATAATCGAAGTCAATAATGGAAACGATGGCCTAAGTTTATAGTCAGTAAGTAAGTAAAGCGCGCTTATGTGGTCATCCTTCAAAGTGGGTGATATGGTCAGTATCACATCGACAGCCTTTATATCTCAAGACCTTTCCTGGTACCCATGTAAATGTAGGTTGGCTTGGGAGCCCAGGTTAATTTAAACTATCCACCTCCATCAGGATCAAATCTGTGACCACCTGGCCGACATGCCAACTTCTAGCTACTATGACCCTCATGGGTTTATGGTGTATTAATGTAATGACTGATGGTCATTCCTGGATGTTTTGTTAATTTCAGGTCCATCTTTTGATAAGAATAATCTTGTGGTGACCAATTTCCAAAAGGGCGAGTCTCCAGGGGAGCATGCCCGCGGGGTGGAAGTTCAAGAGGATGGGTTATATATTCTAACCAGTGGTCAGTATTACATCTACAGCAGCATCCACGTCAGGCCTGAATCTGTTGAAACTTGCAAGGAGTTCAAGTTTCAGGTTAGAGTCGCCATTACATTCGAGTATTGTGTTGTTACACCAACGGTAACTCTCAGTTTTTAAGTTAGAGAAGGGATATGCTTGTTAGATTATTATTATTATTATTATTATTATTCTTCTTCTTCTTCTTCTTCTTCTTCTTCTTCTTCTTCTTCTTCTTCTTCTTCTTCTTCTTCTTCTTTCTTCTTTCTTCTTCTTCTTCTTCTTCTTCTTCTTCTTCTTCTTCTTCTTCTTCTTCTTCTTCTTCTTCTTCTTCTTCTTCTTCTCTCTTCTTCTTCTTC
>OY992883.1:35414865-35524865 GCA_963921405.1 Cepaea hortensis
TTAAGGAAGTACACATTTAAGAGATGAAGTCATTAAATAATGAAATAAGAGTTGTATTATAAACTGTATGAAGTGTAAGAACAACGGGAAATCTTTCCTCTGGAGTAAATTAGGCAGGCCGAGAGAGGGACCTGCAGTTTAATTGCACATTTAGGCACAATTTGTTTCTTTGATATCACCGTGACTTCTGTCTTTCTATGATTCTATTCGTAATAGAACATACCAAAAAAAAAAAAAAAAAAAACGAAACAATGATAATTAGTTGTGGAAAGGAGAGATCATCGATGAACATCACAGTCACAGTAAAAGGGGAGATACTAGAACAAGTAACAAGTTTCTCCAGTTTGGACATGTAATAACAAATGATGAAAGAAGTTAAACAAACATCTAAAACGAGAATTAAAATGGCTAAAAGTGCTTTCAACATCATGAAATCAGTATTAACATCTAGAGAGATTAACAGCGCTTTAAAAATGAGAATTGTCAAATGGTATGTATATTCAACTATATGGTGCGGAAGCCTTGACAATGAACAAGCATTAGAAGGTCGAAATTAGGCCGTGCAGATGTGGATGTATACAGAAGAATTTACCGTATTTCATGGAAACAGAAATAATCACCTTCATAGATTCTAGGAAAACTTGGAATGAAAACAAAGTTTGTGAAAGAAATAACAATTATGCAAGTGAAATATTTCGGCCACGTTAAAAGGCATAAAACTGATAAAAACCATACTGGATTGTAAGGATGAAGGCAACGAGCAAGAGCTAGACAATGATACACGTGGGAAGATAACATCAAGAGATGGGCGAACATCCAATCTGACAGAATGTACAATCAAGGGGAGAGACAGACGGTATTGGAGATCCATTGCAGCCAACCGTCATTGTGGAGACGGCACCTGATTAATTGATTGAATGTAACAAGATCAACCAGCGGTTAGAGCGCTTCACACGAGAAAATGTTAATACAAGGCGAGAGGGCGATCCAGGGGGAGTTAACTTGATGGAGTAAAAGAGGCATTGAAGAAATGAAATACATGTATGACGTTAGTACAAACAGTAAGACAAGAAAAACACAACAATTACATCTGCCTCTCCTCTGCGACGGTTCACGACCTAAGCGGTAGGACAAAAGAATAAGAGAAAGAATTGGCAATTTGCTGTACGATCATCATACAGTGCCTTGCCGGCTGTTGTGGACATCATACCTCTCCACAAATTGCGATCTCTGATGGCATGGATCAGTTCGTGTGTTGACTCCCTTCCGCGCCATGACACAACAGTCAACAATTTTCTCATGCTGCATTTGTTGTATATACAATTGGAACGAGCACCTCTGGGTTTTCGTCAAGAACAGTAAGATACGCAATTCTAAGAGAAGTTGAATGTAATATTTCGTTCACACAGACATGGGGACACTACATCGAGAAAATTACCATGAACGACCCTGCCACATCAGGCTGTATTTTAAGATCTGCATTAACGTGCTGTGATGAATGTGCAGGGGAAGACGAAACTAACTTTACAGGTTAGTAATCACTGTTGATGCATAATCTTTACAATGTCTAGATAGCACGCATCGTTGAGCCAAAATCTTGACATAATCTTGACATGACAGGTAGGTACACACTTTTGACGCAATAATCTTTACATAATCTAACAGATAAGTATACACTGATGACACAACAAACTTGACACAATATAGACAGACAAGTGCACATTTTTGATGCAATAATCTTGACATAATCTAGACAGATAAGTACACACTGTTGACACAACAAACTTGACATAATCTAGACCGGTAAATCAACACCTTACCATAGTCTAGACAGGTAAAAATACAATAAAAGACACAGTGAAAGTAAAGGGTATTTTAACAGATTTGATGCCAAACAAAACGCAGGTTTGGACAAAACAAAAATGGATGGTAGAAAATGGGAAGTAGGGGTGTGTCACAGTAATGACTTAAAACTTGTGAATATGGTAGTCGACATTGTATTATATATCAAATTAACGGGAGCTGCATATAGCAAACAACTATATAGATATTGAAACTATAGTTTGATTTATAAGCCCATGGCAGTTGCGGGAATTTCGAATAAGATGATATGTCATCCCATGACACTTAATTAGTTAACACGTATAATATATATAAGCATAAGTTGCTGATCCGCAGTCTTATATCCCAGTCAAAACTCAAGGGGTGATGTGGTAAATACCAGGCCGACCGCATTTATTCCCTTAGAAATTTTCTAGTAACATTTTCGGCTGGGTCAACCTGAAAACCCACAACATTTTTTTTAAAAATCTGCATTGATGCGTATTCTAATCACTAATCACTAGGCAACAGGCAAGCGTCTAGCCAATACACTAACGCTGTATCCTAAGGGTATAGTGTTGATGTTCAACCGTGACATAGTGTATAACGCTAAATTGAATTGAGTTGAGCTAAGAACCAACATCACTGCACTCAGGGCATTCCCATATGGGCACCTTCTCTTCGTTCAATAGCCAGCGAAGAGTCACACTACTAATCGTTCCCACCGCTATCTGATTGAAAGTTCGCCTGGTCTTTCCTCTCAGTTTTGAGATTCTACCAGAGCCTCTGCCAATCCCCCGCAATCTCATACTTTCAAAATACGGGTTCTCAATCTGTTTCTCCACCTTCTCCACCTGGCCCACAGCCGCACGACCACCTCTCCCTTGTTATAGGTAATCGACCACCAAGAGGTGCATTCCCTGCCAGCCTATCAGCCTGTTCATTCCCCCGCAATCCCGCGTGACCATTGCAAAACATCCATACAATTCTTAAAATCTGTGACCTCTGAAGAGAGGTGAGCCATTCTACATGAAACATTCCTTTCTCCACTTTACTAAACATACTCCTTGAGTCCCTAATGAAGACAGTGTGTGTTGTAGTGGTCTCCTCTAACCAACGGAATGCCGCTGTGTCTGCTTCCACCTCCATTCTCATGCTGGAGGTCGTAGCCGCGATAATCTCCTTTTTCAAGAATCGTCCATTAGCCTTCGCAATGAAACCCCAACCACTCCGTCTGTTTCTCACCACTGACCTATCAGCATAGATTACTATGTCACCTTGATGTGTATTACTCTGGATCAGTTATTGCACCTCAAACTCTGTGCAGCCCGCTGCCCATTCTCTGCACTCACGGCCCAGTGTTATTATTACATTGTGCCAGTCCCTCCTGTCTGCCGGTACGTCAACCCACTCTTTTTCACGACTGATGGTCTCTAGATCACACATCTGACGTATAAATATTTCTGCCTGTGCCATCCAGGACCTGCCTCGTCTTAATCTATGACCCTTGACCATATCCATGGCTTCATGCAGGGGGTGATCCCTATCTGCAGGTACCATTTGGCTTGAAGTACCCTATGCCTATCCGCCATTTCTGGTACGGCCAGGATATGTTTCATGAGTATAATTGATATGTCCTTTGTGCACCCCAGAATCACACGCATGGTCGCATTTTCTATGCGCTCCAACCTTTCAAACTGTCTCTTTGACATTGTCAGAGGCCCCAAACCATACTCAATGACAGAAATTATTAACTGCTGAAAGAGCCTGTAAAGCATCCTCTGCTCTGTCCCGGTTGCTGCCATCGCCCTCAAAGCATTAACTCCCCTGCGAACCTTCACCACCAAAGCCGTCACATGATCTTTAAGAGACATACACCTGTCGAAGATGATACCCAAGTACTTCAATTTACTATCTCTACTAAGAGGACATCCATTCAATATAATACACTGGACATCTTCTCCCACAATCCGGTTATCCAAGATGTACCACACAACCGACATCTTGTCTGGGTTTATAACGGCTCCTGCGTCACTGCACCACTCTATCACCCTGGTTACGGTCGCATATAAATCTGCAACCAAACTTTCCCTATCTCTGTAATGTACAATATGATATAGTCTTGAACGTTAAGTGCACACTACAACCTCGATATAGTCGAGACAGTTAAGTACAAACTGTTGATCTACAATGAAGATATGGTCTAGACCAGTGTTTCTCAACCTTTATTGGCCCATGCATCCCTTCACCATATGTTCAGAATGCCATTTACCCCTCTCCCCTTTCGTATTTCCTCTCTATAAATCCTCCCTTACACAGTATAAGTAAAAATGGAAGCTAAATTTACTAACACATACTGGAACAAGTCTAGACGTCTACATAAAACGTGATTTTCGGGTCTGCATACGTTACAAAACGAATATCAAAAGGGTGAGAAGCACAGAACCGTAAAGTATGGAGGGAAAAACAATATAAAGTAATCGGTTGTTGTATTAACGCGATCTTGAAATAATCTTAATTCCCCCCCCCCCACCCCATGGCACCATAAAATGGGGGGTGGAATTCCTCACCGATTGAGAACCACTGGTCTAGACAGGTAAGTAGACACTTGTGATGTACAGCCATGCTGCGGTCTTTAGAGTTGAATACACTTGTTTAATTCACATGATAGAATAAGCTTACTCTGAATGTGGACATCGTCTCCATGACTTCCTTTCCCCCGAAAACATTCAAGGTTGCTGTGGCACCGCTCACAATAATATTATGGTGTCGTATAGACAATTTCAAAATGTGGCCCAGGCTAACATTCTCCATGCGATTTCTCTGAATATTATGTAACTGATGTTCTGAGAGTGTTCAGATGTTATATAATCCATCCATCCACCATGTGCCATGCCGGAAAGCATGGGCGGTCATGATACGCCATTTCACTCGATCACCAGAGTCGTGGATCAGCTCAGTGTTCTTGTCCCGTCCATGCCATGTTGCCAAGCCATCTAGGTATTTACCTCTCGGTCTTCCTCTTGGGCGGACGGGTTAGACGGGCCTGCGTGCCCAATTCTTAACCCTTTGAAAATAAAGTTTGTTCGTTCGTTCGTTCGTTCATTCGTTCGTTCTTGGTCTGCTCCCTTCGATCGTGCCAGTTGTCACTAAGTTCTCCAAATCATTTCTTCTCATAACATGTTCAAAAAATGTTTGACTCTTTACGTCTAATTTTTTTAATCAATTTACGATTTTCATTTGTTTCCTGTAGTACTTGGTCATTGGTTTTTCTGTCTATCCGTGGTATTCTTTGCATTATATCCAGAAACCACAGTTATACAGCCATCAGATGTTTTTCAGCTTGACTGCCCATTGTCCAAGTTTTACATCCATACAAAAGTACAGGCAGTACTATGTAGCACCTCAACACTCTTTTTCGTGTTTCAATTGACATGTTTTTTTATTGGTCAGTATGCTTTTCATTTTGATAAAGGCTACTTTTGCCATGACGATTCTTGTTCTAATCTCTTCAAGGCATTTCCCATCAGATGTTATGACTGTTCCGAAATAATTGTACGGATTATCTTGTTGAAGAATATCCCATTTACTTGTATATTACAATGTGGTATTTCTTTCTTCCTAGTGACGACCATAACCTGAGTCTTTTTACAATTTAATTCTAACCCCAGTTGTTCACTGTGTGCAACAACCGCATCTACTAATTGTTGCAGATCCTGCTTATTGTCCGCAATCAATACTGTATCATCTGCATATCTAATTTTATTGATGTTTCGTCCTCCAATGATGATTCCATTTATATCTTCTACGTTTCTGAAAATAGTTTCATTAAATAGGGGAAAAAAATCTGGAAATATTACACATCCCTGTCTCACACCTCTCTTAATAGGCTGATATTGTTCCACTTCATTATCAGTCCGTATGGCATCTTGTTGTTTCCAATATATGTTTTTGTATAATTCTAATGTCTTTCCCATCAATTTGTAGATCTGCAAGCATATCTACCATGTTGACATGTCTTACTCTATCGAAAGCCTTTGAGTAGTCAATAAAGCAAAGATGCATATCTTTGTTTACTTCTATAGAACGTTCAATAACTGATCGCAGCATATACACAGCATTTACTGTACCCTTTCCTTCTACAAACCCAAATTGTTCTTCCCTATTTCAGATTGTATTTTCTTCTTATCTCTTTGCATGATAATCCGCAGCAAAATCTTCGTGATGTGACTCATTATACTAATTGTTCTATGTTGATCATATTCCAAGGCTCAGCACTCCCTGGGGTGAGGGGAACCTGCTATCACACTTTCACACCGGGATGTTGTTAGCCCCGGGACCTAAGTGACCTCAGTCCACAAAAACCCTTCAGCCCTTGGATCACTATCTCCCTCGTTATCAACCAAGGGATGTTACCCCTTTCAAACCTCGTCTTGAATATATGACACAACTCTGGTATCTAGCTATGATAACAATATGGTGTATTATACAAGATGAATGAGGATGATGATGATGACTCCGAGAAAGGCCTCACTGTATCTAGGTGAGACAAGACAAAGATGTGCTCGAGCAGTCTCAGGGTAGAGGTATCATCATCGAGACAGGTCTAAGGGATCACGCTACAGGTCAACTCGATTACCGCCTCACCGCGTGTATCCAGCTTCCTGCCAGGCCTCTCAGGAATCAACTATATATTAAGCTGGTATTCCGTCGAGGGATACTATTAAAAGACACATGTGAGGAAAGCAAGGAGGAAGAAAGCCAGTGGTCGCCCCACAACGTGACACGAAGTCCGGCTCCCGATACGACCTTGAAACGACCTCTGAGATTCGGCCGACAGGTGCACTCGATTCGTCTTACTCGCCCGAGTTCATCGATATATTACATGCTATACATGATGCGAATCCTTAATCTACTTCCAGTAGCGCTTCGGGTAACGGTTCGGTCACGCCGGACATGCCGACGCTCAAGGTTATGAAGTTGGCCATGTTTGAACTCAAATTACATGTCTCGTTTCCCTGAACCCGATTTGCCCGATCTACAGTGGCGGTAAATACGCCGCGCGTTGCTAAGCTAATAAACATCTTTGCCGTACACAGCTGGTAAACAAGCGGTGGCAACAGGCTTAAACTCCAGATGTAAAACACAAGCCTGCCAATGTTCACACCTGACCTACTTTCTTGCGACGGGCAGTACACGCGTCCTAGCAATTTCGCGTTACGAAACACCGACACAGCACTACTTAAGTAAAAAGTTGTACACGTACCTTCAAACACACAGCACGACTGTGAATATGGGAGCCGTTGTCAATTCAAGTGGACATGATGTCGGAGTTCTTCAAAACACGTGTCGTCCCGCTCTCCATCACTTGGCACTGGGCCAACATGTCAACTGACTGCCAGCTACCTTCGTTCAAGACTGAACTCTTTGTGTCCTGGACGTTCCACTGCGGCTGCGTCAGTCATGCGCAATCCGTAGTGTCGGAACTCCGTTTCCGACATCCAGTTTCTGGATTATTCTTCAAGGGTAAGCAATCGCTCTGGTCGGGTTGGATCATTTTACTGGGTCTTTCCCCTCGACCAGCAATTTTCAACCCAGCCGAAAATGGTCACGAGGCGAACCGACGGAGTTTCCTGACATAGGCCCTCTCTTTAGAGAGTTGACCGGGTCTGCCCTTCTCAACAGTAGGTTCGGTCCGAGTGATCTCAGCCTCTTCCTCCGGGACCGGATGCCTAGACAGAAAATCAGCCCCAACATTCTCCTTCCCGGGATTGTCTTCAACCGTAAAGTTGTACGGCTTGTGCAACAACGACCAACGCATCAAATGCGCGTTGAGCTTCTGGGAGGTTGCCAAACCATAAAAGATTGATGGATTAAAGGTACGAATGGGTACACCATCCCATACAAAGAAAGCTGGGACTTCTAAAATCCCCAGACTTGTAACAGACACTAGCGCTCGCCCGTCGAGCAGTTACGTTCGGCCGGCCGAAGTTCTGACTCGCGTGCGCGACGGGTCGCAATACACACGGATCTTCCCATCCCTACTGTATCGGTGTCGCCCCTACCGCTCTGTTTCCCTACGCTACGCGCCTTGGGATCACCGGTATCGTCATCAATAGACCGTGTAGTCTTCCAGAACCCTCAAGACTGTGGCTTCCCTAGCCATCTCTTTCGACGGCGAGGTTGGTCAGTCTGGAAATGGAAGGAGTTCAGGGCCCCACGCGCCTTCGCCGACGCTACCCACCCCTTCCGAAATCGGATACAAGTGAATTCTTCACTATGGCCTCTCCCCGACGTGTGATGGTCCCTCTATCCCAGTGTGGAAGATCGGACCTACCGCATACGTTCCCATAGTTCTCCCTATGTAGTACTGGGTATGTTTGGTCCCCGTCTGGACCCATATCCGTGTTTGCGGTGACTGCCTTTGCCATCAGGTATGGAGACATTTTCACCGGATCTCTCCTCAACTTTCTAAAGGAGATTCTTATGGAGATTTCTCACGTCTTCCCCGATCCGGATCTCCTAGTTGGTCTTGGACACCACCCTTACCACGGGACAAGGTCCTTGCCATTCTACTTGGAGTATATCGGTCTCGGTTGGACCCCACACTAATACTCCGTCTCCCACTTTTTCTCCCCACTTTAAGAGCTAATCTAGTCTTAGTCCCATTCTTGAGTGCAGCCTTCTGGAACTCTGGGCAAGACTTTACTAACCGGCGCACATCGTCAGTCAATCCTGGCCAGTAATAATGGCAGGAAATCCGCTGCAGCGTCGCTCCGACACCCATATGTCCACTCCCGGATAGATTACTACCGGATATGGTGTGCCCCCTCTGAAGAATTTGGGGACGCTAGTCCTTCTGGACCACCAACTGCCCGTGCAGTTTATCTCCCCTTCCGGCTCTCTGGTAGAGCTGCCGATTCTTCAGATATTAGTGCCCCCGTTTCGGTGGGTCAACCCTTCTCTGCAGTTTCTTGTAGAAAGGACGCAGCGTCGCGTCTTCGCTCTGGGCAATGCACAAATCCCCTGGCATCTGCCTCATCTTTCCCTATGTGGTCGCATGTCTGTATGTCACCTAGGTGGATTGTCTCCTTCGGCACTTACAGGAATACATATGTACTCCACCAGGATCAAGAGATATAGGGGATCGAGTAATACTGCTGCTGGAACGGTGCCCGTGACGTAACTGGACCTAATCTCCACCTTGGCGATTGGTAACGTCATGGCTACAGCACTCTTCATTGCAGGCTTTATCTCGATGTTCTCCTTGTGAGTTGGTCTGGTCGCACCAGACTGCCAGCAATTAGGGCTTCGCCATCCAGGCCAGTGTCATAGAGACACTCCACCTGTTGGCCATTTACTTCAACAAGTTCTACCACTGGTGGTCTCTCTTGGTCCAGAGTCCCTTCAACGACCTCGACCTTCTCGGTGGAAACCGCCTTTGGTCCCACTAGGAGGCCGCGAAGTGAGAGCTCGTCGCCTTTGCTGTGGAATCCTTCGTATTGTGAGAGGGCGCCTTGCAAATCGAACACCATTTATCATACCACCTCTTTTTCGGAGAAGATTTTGGTGGGCTCTCGCTCCCAGACATTGTATTCTCTGGACTCTTCTCTGAGGACTTTTCTGAAGACTCTACCTTTTTCTGATGAGAGCTTTTCAACTTCTTCTTGTCGTACTTGTCCTGACATTTAGTACTAGTGGGACAGGTTTCACTACCCTCCCCATGTACTACGAAGTAGGTTCAGCTAATTTTGTCACGACGTCGAACCGTTCCGCCCCTTGTTCTCCCAAGAACGTCTTGAGCGGTTTCGACATATGCTTTCGCATTTGGTCGACGATAGTGAGCTCTTCGAGACTTTCATAGTCTTTCGCAAATCCCGCTAACTCCATCCATTTATGCAAATAGGATTTGAGTCGCAAGCTATACGCTGCAAATAACTCACCCGGCTCGCGTTTTGCTGATCCAAACTTCTTCCGGTACGTGTGTGACGTCATTTCAAAACGTTTCAGTACTTAAGAAAAAGGTTGTACACGTACCTTCAAACACACAGCACGACTGTGAATATTGGAGCCGTTGTCAATTCGACTAGACATGATGTCGGAGTTTTTCAAATCTCATCGAGACACGTGTCGTCCCGCTCTCCATCACTTAGCCCTGGGCCAACATGTCGACTGCCTGCCAGCTACCTTCGTTCACAACTGAACTCTTTGTGTCCTGGACGTTCCACTGCGGCTGCGTCAGTCGTGCGCAGTCCGTAGTGTCGGAACTCAGTTTCCGACATCCAGTTTCTGGATTAATCTTCAAGGGCGAGCAATCGCTCTGGTCGGGTTGAGTCGTTTTACTGGTTCTTTACCATTAACCAGCAATTTTCCACCCGGCCGAAAATGGTTACAAGGCGAACGGATGGAGTTTCGTGACATTGGGATTGCAATAAATACAGAATTACATAATTCAGAAGGTTATCTCCGGTATCATATAATGTGTTCAGCAGTCCGGTGACTTGATCTATTTCATATACTTCTAAAGCTTTAATCATTTCTGTTGTGATATTATCTGAACCGGGGGCCTTGCCAGATTTCATATGTTTAATGGCATTTCGAACTTCCATCTTCAAAACTGGCGGTCCTTCATTATTAAATCGAATATCATACTGTTCATCTCTGTTATAATCATAAAGGTTTGTCACATAATCTGACCATACATGCAGAATCTGATCTTTTTCTATTATGATTTTGCCATCTTTAGTTTTTAGACAGCCTGCTGATGTACTTGTTCTTTTATTAGTAAGTTCCTGAACTCTTTTGTGCACTAATGTGGTATTTTGACTGTTGTGTTGTTTTTTCAATTTCTAAGCAATTGTTCTCAAGCCATGCCCCTTTTGCCTCCTTACATAATATTCTGACCTGTCTGTGAATTTTTTCATAATTGGCAGGATTATTTTTGTTGAGTCTTCTTGTTTTCATTAGTTGTAAAATTTCTTCAGTCATCCATTTCTTATAACCCACCTTCTTTAATTTTGGAATAGTTGTTTCAGCATCACAACTGATTGAATTCTTCAACATTTCAAATTTATCATTCACATCTTGAAATAAAATCTCTAGATCACACAATATATCAAATATGTACTTCTATGTATTTCTTTGTCATTTCTCAATGTACACAGATCATGTATAATAATTGAATCTGTGAACTATCATAGACTATCACAACCTCTGTGAGGTCAGTCATCATTGTCGAATAGATACGAGAGCTCGTTCGGTGACCTGATGACGAGACAGGGGGTTCAACCCCTCTCCCGTCAGTTAGATTGTGATGTTGACTTCTTGCGCTTGACTTGGGGACGTTAATACAAGTACCTGAGGAGTCGGGGTGGATTCGTCTGATAGAGACACTGAAAGGCTAATTCACAGGTACAAAATCAGTCCAGTACATTAGAGGATGTAGCGTGTGTATACACTATTTTTCATTTTAGGCGAGCGAACTAAAAAGCAAAAAATAACCAAAACAATATCAGACTATCTCAATAATTTCATATTCAATGTGTCATCTAACTCTCCCAATAATTTCGTGGCTAACATAAAATTTGACTTTTGTGTGCAATGTTTGAGCGTGTATTATTTCTATTGAATTTATATACGATATTAACTACTATCACTTAAATTTGCATTGTGTTTGTCTTTTAAAACAGATTTAAATTAATGTGAACTTTACAAATAACAGATCAACATTTGTATGTATACACATTATAATAAGTTTTACAGTGTCATGTCATAATTCCATTATATCTGTCCCATATCGCAAGGTTTGAATCATTGTTGAACCAAATGTCAGATTGTAAAACACGTCTAGTCCCAATTCTTAATCCATCTAAAATAAAATTCGTTCATTTGTTCAAGTATTTCAAGTCCAAAGCACTAATGTTGGACAAGTAGCATATGTTGATAATGTCTCAAGCACAACGAGCACGTGACCGTGACATCAGGAGAAACTGCAACAGCACGTCATGCCGTCTTTAATTTCTTACCAAATACCACTGGGGCACACAAGTAATTCTCAACACATAGAATTGACAACTGTACATCCACCACCTGCCCCATTCTTCTAACGTCTATTGTGCTCACTGGGACATAAACCCCAAATAACTCACTCAAACAATTTCATCTTTAGCTATCTCATGCAGCTTCGCCCATGACTTAACCATATTATTAATTTCTGCCTCTACTTCTCCTCTTCGTGAGTGTTTGGATGTTCTTTTATTTATTTTGCCTTGTGGATTCTAGACAATGGCCTTTCCTGCTCAGCTTTTCTCAAGTTTTCTCAATGTATGTCATATCCATCGCCAGTGTCTGTTTTTTTTTTTTTTTTTTTTTTTTTCACTACTAGATTCTTTTGTATTTCTCTAGTTCTTTCCATGAGCTCCGCAATGGTGATTCTGACATTCTATTTCAAGCCTTATTTATTGCACGGTGACCACTTCATGAATGTTTCTAGTTTATGTGTAATCCTTTCAGTCGAGCTCCGTGTTTCCGCATCTGTTTAAACATAAACCATTAGGATAAACAAAGTATGCGTCATACTCATCCATTTTTCAAGAATGGCTAAGTGACGTGGGAAGCTGCTATAATATAGCTACTTCTTCTTCTTCCACAGCCAACTCCGTGGCGAAGGGTTACGGAAGAGGTTCATAATCCTGCATACCAAGTTCGAAACACAGCTGTGGGCGATTTGGCAGCAGACCGCCTTGCGTTGGTATTTTATGAAATGGTATGTGTGCCTGTCGTTCAGAAAGCAATGGCAAACAAGTGAACGTAACCTTACTAAGAGATCATTAACAGCAGAAACATACTGGGGTGGATTGCGACGTCCTGTAAAGGATATGCAACTAACTAACATCTTCTACTTGCACACGAGGACAGAATTAAAAAAAAAAAATTGCACTTGATATCTCTTTCTTATAGTCCAAGCCGTATGGCGTTGGTGATCATCTCTGTCCACAGCCGTCTGCCGCTTGTGCTGCCAATTATTTCTGATATTGATGTTCCTCCATGCCGTAATGTAAAACTACCCAGCGTCGTGTCTCTTGGTCTCTCCCTGCTTGTCCTGTCTTTCAACTTTCCCGTTGCGACGCATACTCCAGCTTCCAGATATTCGCAGCTTCCACATAATCCCTCACTTGTCCAGGGTGGCTCAATATAGCTAACTCCTTTCCTCTCATCGATATCACGTTATATCAGCAAAGTATTAAACAATAAAATGATAAATGGCCATGTCTATATTTTGTGTAGGCTTAATTACTTTCCTTGTTATTATTTATTTATTTTTTTTTACGTTCTCCCGCAGTGTACTCAAGCGTAGTTCATATGAGTGCTACTACTTCTAGTGCACTGGGTTCATTTTCCTAGTGGGTTAGCTTTCCATATAACCTGTGTTCCTCGCCATCAGGTGAACCCACTCCGTCTTCTGAAGTACTTGTAATAGACGTCCCCATGTCAAGGACGAGAAGTCAACATTTTAGTCCAACTGACCTATGTAGAGGTTGAACCTACACCGGTTTAAGACGGGACGATATTATCCACTCGGTCATACTGACTGCCAAAGTCCGACCTGGGGTGTGTTTTGCGGGGCATAATAGTATCTTATGCCTAGGGGTATGAGTTGTAAATTCATTCATTCATTCATCATCATCATCATCATCATCATCATCATCATCATCATCATCATCATCATCATCATCATCATCATCATCATCATCATCATATCGTCCTCGAGGTTAGTTTCGGACTCTGCTTCCTGTCGCATCTCAGACTCTGCATTTAACTATGCGGCCTCACTTCAATGGTTGTTAACTTCAACTTTAACGTCAACTAACCTTAATCAAGCCCACTACAACAACTCAACGCTAGGGCGGGTTTATTTGACTATCTATTAATCAAAACACTTTACAATAGTTACTCGCAATTGCGCACACAATTATACAACACAGTATCACAAACCTACACCACATTTCTACACGAATACTAATGTGGCCGCACAATGTGTGGCCGTTGCTACCTTCTCTCACGAGGTGCGTCCGATCACGACAACACTCTCGAGCTCGAATCCCTCCGAATGCCCTTGTCACCTTCGCGATCGCGATCCGGTGACAATCTCGCTCGCCACGTGAATCACGATCAACGATTGTCACGTCCTTCTGGGTGACGTTTTGTCACTATGACATGAGCTACAATTCTATCCATGGCACTGACCTCGACTTTCCTGGTTATAATTCGAGGTGGTTTCAAACCACTTCAGCAAATAAGATGCTTGGTTCTTTGACATTCTTCTCTTCTTCGTTCATATTCAGTCGTCAATATGAATAAATGCAAAGAAAGCAACCCTGGAATTCTGTATGTCTGTTGAGTTTTCACTCTTTAACAAAAGTCATTACCCCTATGGACGACAATCCCTTTTAACCCTTTCTTTACTGACGGTACTTTTAAGTACCACTCACTTCAAATGTACCACTCACTTCAAATGGCTATATTTTTACAATCTGATCACGAATCCTGACGGTACTTAAAGGTCTATCTAAAATAACATTGCTTGTTTCCCAGGTAGGTGGCGTGAATGTTTGGAAGCGATCTGGGCATGCGCAATACATTTTCTTTGTGTTTGTACAAAGTTATAGATAAAATAATTCAGGATACAAAGATTAACATCACAAATGTAGCTAACTCGGTCACAGGATTTGGACTGAGGTTGGGATGGGTCCTAGTTATAATTTCTCTTCTGACGTTGCAGTCAACCCCATAATGTTTTTGCTGTTTGTGATTTGTTGGCAAGCTTATGTTGAGTAGTTTGCCGTTGCTTTCTGAACGACCCGCACCCACATCATTGTATGAAAACGCACGCAAGGCAGTATGCAGCCAAATAGCCCGCAACTGTGTTACGAACGAGGTATGCGGGAATACGAATTGCAAGGTCTTCGCCACAGAGCCGGGGTAGGTGTAATGGAAAAAGAGTCACAAGTGTCAATCAGTACTGTTAGTGTATATAATTATTATAGTATTAAAGTGACTAACTTACATGTTTTTTGTTTCTTAATAACAGGTGGCGTTTTTGAACTGAAACGAGGGGACATAATCAGAATAATGGTTACTGGACATAACTTGGTATATTTCCGGAAAGTCTCAAGCTTTGCTGGGTTAATGATGCTGGGTGGGGGAAATGCCACCCAATAATATTTTGAGTCTTAAGCTTAGTAAGTTACTTAATAGTCAGAATATCTTCACTCATTGCACATCGAATTATTCGATCCATAAGTGCTCAGATCCAATCCTTAGTATCTCACTCAGTGTGTAGCTGTTTACGACACTAGTAGTTCAATACTGGCTGACTAGTGTTAAGCTTATTGGCAATGTAGTATAGATTATCAGTTCGATGACTGGGGTTCAAATGTGACGGTAGCATGACTTCAGGTTTAGATCAAAGTCTACATCAGTGGGTTCAAAAACTCAAACAGGGGTGCTAGAAGGAGAATATAGTATGTAAAGTACAGTACCCTTTAATTCAAATGAAGGTGCATTGGCAGGCGATGCTAGACATATATTGTCATAGAAAAAACGGTGCTCGGTTGGGGTGGGGAGGAGGGGGGGGGGGGGGGGGGTTAATATCACACCGGTCACTTTTACTTCCCAACATAATTTTGGTACCCATTGTAAGCTGGATCGACCTGAGAGCCGAGTTTAATTATTAAAAATAAAAACCGCGCAGCTGCGAATCGAACCCTTGACCAGCAAGTCTGCAGGCGAGTGTCTAGTCACTACGCTATCGCGGCTAGAAGGAACAAACATATATCTTTTATGTTTATCTTCTGCCAGTAACAACATTCTCGACTACTGACATAAACAATCAAGGATGTGATCCCCATGAAGATTGGGCTTACTTAGGTGAACATCGTATGCAGCTTTAATTCAAATATTCCTAGACTTTTGATCTAAAGTATGGAGTTTGATCCAAAGTGTGAATTTTTTTTTAAATTCAAAACTTCTTGGAGTTTAATTCAAAAGTTCGCAGTTTTGATCCAAAGATTCTTGGTGTTTAATCCAAAGTTTGGAGTTTTGATCAGAATATTCTATGTAAGTTTGCAGTATTTTGATTTAATCATAAAGTTTTTAAAATGTATCACGTTTACATACAACAGTTTAAACAAATGTGAAACTTGTTTGTAACAAGGAACAACATATATGAACAGATCTCGATACCAAATATTGTCATATTAGCATTTACTGTCACATTATATTGATTAATGCATAATTATTGTGTTATGTGAGGCCAACGAACGAAGACCATATTTTTAAATTATGTAATTTTTCTACAGAATATTACACTTTTTTTTAAACTATTGATAATTATGTAAATAAAAGCGTCATACTAATAAGAAAATTAAATAATAAACAGTTATATTTACGAGTTAACTTATTCCAAGATATCTTCATTGCACTTTCTATCCTGCGATGTCAAACTGTCCAGCATCTTCTTTTTAGGACTTTCCCTACCTCTCTTCCCTTCCACCCTTCCCGGTGGGATGACGTCCTTGAGCTTTCCCTTGCTGATGACGTGCCCATAGAATGTGGACTGATGCGAGTAAACAGTTCTTTTTGTGAGTTAGCTTCATCAATGCTTGTTCGATTCTTTCCCGGCGTCTTATCAATCAGATTTAGGGAACATCCACATAACTGTTCACGTGTTTCTTTCTTATAATAGAAATATGTAATCTAAACTATAATATGACATACATCTAGTACAGTGGTTCTCAACCAGTAGGGGATTCCCCCCCCCCCTACCCCAGGGATAATTTTAGGGTTTCCAGGGGGAGGGAGATTAATATTATTTCAAGATCGCGTTAATACAAGAACCGGTCACTTGATATTGTTTTTCCCTCCATACTTTAGAGTTCCGTACTTATCGCCCTTCTAAAATTCATTTTATAGTGTAAGTAGACCCGCAAATCACGTTTTATGTAGACGTGTAGACTTCTTCTAGTATGTATAATAAAATTTAACTTCCATTTTTATGTATATTGTGTAGGGATTGGGGGGAGGGGGATTTATAGAGAGGAAATACGAAAGAAGGAATGCAATTCTGAACATATGGTGAAGGGGTGCATAGGCCAAATAGGCTGAGAACCTCTGATCTAGTATATCTTTACTGTAACAATATCAGGAGTAATAAAATCAATATAATTGATTGATGGAAACAACATCTGAGTATTTTCACATAGTCTCCGCGGTAGTAGGGGACGTGGTAATGGGTTACAAATCTAGAGCAGCTCCAGATTTGTGACGTCATATTTTACTATGTGAAGGGTATAGCTCTAGATTGGTGACATCATAAACCGATTCCAGAATGGACCTCAAATTTGAAAAATTGTCGCGTATTTTTAGGGTAACTTCCGGTACTTCCGGTGTCACTTCCGGTTGTATACTTCCGGTTGACTACTTCCGGTCCATGGGTACCCGCCTCGAGGTGCCTCCGCCGGACACCTCCGCTTCCGCCCAATCAGGACCGTTTGAAGACAGCGAGGCAAGCACCGGGCATGTGGAATACTGATATGGTTAAGTAAACCAAATATGCACCAGGAACTCGGGTTTGAGTCCCAGTGTGTGTGTGTGTGTGTGTGTGTGTGTGTGTGTGTGTTTGTGTGTGTGTGTGTGTGTGTGTGTGTGTGTGTGTGTGTGTGTGTGTGTGTGTGTGCGTGCGTGCGTGTGTACGGGATAGGCCTATATGAGGGACGCGAGGGAATGGGCCAAAACCCTGGATATTAGACTTTGCCCTCAATGGGGTACCAAAATTCACATAGAAATGGAAATAGTGGTGTTCAGTGCAGCTAGACCAAAGGCAGTATTTGGCAATACTACACTTTGAGCGTAGTTAAAAGACCCAAAAGATATGATTCAAAAGTTTCGTTCGAGCATATTAAGCTGTAGGAAAAAGCCTGAAGCCAGAGTAAGGCTAATAATTCTTTATATGATGATTAGTATTATAAATACATATGCTTCAAATATATTAAAAGTGATTAATTCTAGAGACAATAACATTAAAGACAAGTCTCAAAATAATCATAAAATTACTTTAAAAAATAATAACGCCAGTTATTTCCCTTTGCATATTTTGGAAATAATTATGTCCCTTGATCTTAGTAATCCAAAGTAATGTATCGTAGATTATTTGTTTATGGATATGGCGCAATGCTCAATCGATTTACCGTCATTTACAGCGGCTATATTTCAGATTTCACTACCGTGCGTTAATCGGTTACTGCGATATTGCAATAAGAGCGGAAGGCATGTCCCGGGCTTGTCGGGATCAAGGGACATAATTATTTCTAAAATATACAAAGGTAAATAACTGGCATTATTATTTTTTGAGTATTTCTATGATTATTTTGCACGCTTTACTGATTATATTACTTTAATTGAATGTATAATTTTGAGACTTGTCTTTAATGTTATTTTCTCTAGAATTTATCACTTCCTATATGTTTTTATGCATATGTATTTATAATACAAATCATATCGGCCTACCCCGTACACACACACACACACACACACACACACACACACACACACATACACAGGGACTACCCGGGTGCCCGGTGCACATTTGATCTACTTAACCATATCAGTGCCGGTCTCTCTGGCTGAGGGGTTACAACACTTTCTCTCTGTAATCCCGTTTATCACGCAGAGTCTCGTAGCGGGGCGAGAGCTGAGGCGGTTCGACCCCCGCTCGTGACTTGCATGATACTGAGCCGGCCGCTCAGAAAGCAGTGGCAAACTACTGAGCGTAATCTTGCCAAGAGATCAACAGACAGCTGAAAGATGCTGCTGTTGATAGCGATGTCCTGTAAAGGATATGCGAATTTTAAAAAAAATCCATATCAGTATTCCACATGCCCAGGGCTTGCCTCGCTCTCTTCAAGCAGTCCCGGGATGATAGGGGGAAGCGTAGGTGACTGGGGGAGGCACCTCGAGGCGGGTAAACATGGACCGGAAGTAGTCAACCGGTAGTACTCAACCGGAAATGACACCGGAATTACCCGACGTGACCCCAAAAATACCCGCTATTTTTTTCAAAAATTAGGTCCATTCTAGAGTCGGATTATGACGTCACCAATGTGGAGCCATACTCTTTACAAAGTAAAATATGACGTCACAAATCTGGAGTGGCTCCATATTTGCTAACCCATTACCACGTCCCCTAATACTCTCAGCCAATATACCTCATCTCATATACCTCCTCTTCTAGTAGTATTCTCCAATGTTGTCTTGTAGTTACAAGCATACATATTCTCAACTCTTTAAAATCTTTAAATGTATTACCAACAATCATAACACAAATCTTGATATCAGCATTTCGCTGTTCAACAATGAATGGCGTGTTTCTAATATCGTCTTGTATAATGCCACATGGCGTTTAGACAGAATGACGTCATCGGAATAGGCGGTAGAAAATCATATAGTGAAAATCCAAGGAAAATGTGGAGAACGTAATTGGACAGCAACGGAGACGCTGGGACTTTGTGATACGAACAAGATGTGTTTCTGAAGGCTCGAGGTGAAGGTGACACCTGGATGCCGTGATTTTGGGATGAGAAAGCAGGGAGTCTGGTAAGGAGTTTATTGAGGACGACACAACAGTGAAAAGGACCGGGAATGGAAAATCCACCTAGACTGAATCTTAGTATCTAAGAAATTGAGCTGAAGAATGGATAGGAAGGCTTCAAGGGCGACGAGCTGGTTTGGGAGCTCAGGGGTGGATGTATTTGAGTAGGCGCCGATCCTGTGGTTAGGGATCAGCCTGCTTTTCTGCCAGAGTGTTAATCCTTGTACCGGTGGCGGAAATAAACGTCTGGAAAATCGTTCGCTTCACTTGAGTATGCTGTTCTGAGTTCTGTTACCAAGTTCCGATTTTCCGATGATGCTTTTTGTGTTTGCTCCAGTTGCGTTTAGCGGACAGGCACATTGAGACATATAAGATCATCACCATCAGTGGTACGTGTACTTTACGTCCTCAAGTGACGGACGAGAAATCAACACTGTAGTCCAATTGACCGGTATGGAGGTTCAAACTGCTACACCGGCATGAGCACATCAGATGTTTAAGAACAAGCGCTCTTATCTCTAAGCCATGCCGGCCTCCTGTTTCTTTGTCTGTGTCTGCATTTCTATCTGTATGTTTATTTTTCTGTGTCTGTGTTTCTATCTGTCTATGTGTTTGTGTGTCTTTCTGTTTGTCTTTGTGTCTGTGTGTCTATCTTTTATCCGTTTGTAAGACTGGCTGTCTACATCTAAAGGATTCCCCAATCTATGTCTTCTAAAGTATACACCAACCAATCAACAAATTGCGGTCTACTAATGTAATCACTAGTAAGTCAACCAATAATATTCTTCTAAACGGTTCACCAATCAGTTAACCAATTGCGTTCTTCTAAAGTATTCGCCAATCAATCAACCAATCGCAGTCTTCTAAAGGATTGACCAATCACTTAACCAACAATATGTTGACAAAAGTGACATTCTATTGATGGTCTTAGTGTTCATTTCATACAGACGAGTCTGGCGTTGAGAATATGCTGGGCAGAGACGAAAAACAACGCTAATGTAGGGTTTGCAAGTAACTAAAACAAAAACCGAGTGTGTCTTGCCCACTCCTGATTACCTCTATCAGATCCACCAGCTAATAGAGCTATGCTGGCGAGAAGAACAAGTCCCACAGGATTTCAAAGATTCAAACATCATAACGCTGTACAAGAACAAGGGCGATCGGAGCGACTGTAACAACTATAGGGGCATCTCACTTCTGTGTATTGTTGGGAAAGTATTTGCCAGAATTGTCCTGCGCAGACTTCAAGTCCTGGGAGATCAAATCTACCCCGAATCACAGTGCGGCTTCCGTCAGAACCGGTCTACCATTGATATGATATTCTCATTGCGAAAGATGCAAGAAAAATGCCGGGAACAAAATCAGCCACTGTTTATTGCCTTCATCGACCTCACAAAGGCATTCGACTTAGTCGTGAGGGCCTGTTCAAAGAACTAAAGAAGATTGGCTGCCCACCAACTCTTCTGTCCATTGTGGAATCGTTCCACACAGGCATGAAGAGTATAATCAAGTTGTATGGCTCAACTTCAGAAGAGTTTGAAATCAAGAGTGGAGTTAAGCAAGGTTGTGTACTATCCCCCACCCTCTTTGGGATATACTTTTCACTTCTACTGAAATATGCCTTTCGTGATCAGGATGACGGTATATACATTCACTCACGCTCAGATGGTGGCCTCTATAATGCTCAGAGATTGAAGGCCAAGACCAAAATTAGGAGTGTACTAATCAGAGAGTTGCTTTTTGCGGATGATGGTGCGATTACGACCCACTCTGAGGAAGAATTACAACATCTACTATCTGCATTCTCCAATGCTTGTTCTGAATTTGGTTTAACAATTAACAAAAAGAAGACACAGATTATGTCACAAGGTGCACATGGTGTACCATCAATCTTTATTGATGACGCCGAACTGGAGATAGTAGACCATTTTACATATCTAGGATCAGAGGTAAATAGCAAATTATCCCTCCATCAGGAAATCAACATTAGGATTGGCAAGGCAGCAACAACAATGAACATGTTAGCAAAAAGAGTCTGGGAGAACAGGAAACTTACTGCCAAAACAAAAGTCCTCGTCTACCAAGCCTGTGTCCTTAGTACTTTTCTTTATGGCAGTGAAACCTGGACAACTTACTCACACCAAGAGAAACGTTTAAACAGCTTTCATATGCGGTGTCGGCGAAGAATACTTGGTATTAAGTGGCAAGACAAAATCACAAATACTGAAGTATTGGAAAGATCAGGTTGTGTGACGGTGTATTCCATGCTCAGTCTTCGTAGACTTAGA
The DNA here is from genome assembly GCA_963921405.1 of Cepaea hortensis. NCBI lineage: Eukaryota > Metazoa > Mollusca > Gastropoda > Stylommatophora > Helicidae > Cepaea > Cepaea hortensis. The sequence continues at coordinate 35,436,622 of OY992883.1, forward strand.
TGGATAGGACATTTTAGGAGGATGGATGATGGTAGAATACCAAAGGACATATTTTTCGGTGAATTACAGACGGGTAGGAGATCTCAGGGTCGGCCTCTACTGCGATACAAAGATGTGTGTAAGCGGGACATGATTGATACAGGCATTGATAATGCACATTGGGAGCAAGTCGCCGCTGAACGTGTTGCATGGAGGGCAACTATCAGAAATGGAATAAAGACAAAAGAGAAAATGATTGCAGATAAAGCACACACAGAGCGTGAGAGACGTAAGATGGTGCACAATTGTAGAAATGACCATGTTTTCACATGCATCTACTGTGGGCAAACATTTGCAGCAAGAATTGGCCTTACCAGCCACACTCGTCACACCCATGGGTTGTAGTTATTAAGCCTTTTTGAAGCACAATGTACCAAACTATCGTCTGTCAAGACGGAAAGGTGCCAATGAAAACAAAAACCATAAATCAGATTCCTTTCACAGATCAGGTCAACAGAAGAGGTGGGAATGAGCAATATGCTCTGTGTCAGAAAATTCTAGGTAAGAGAACGAACGCACAAACGAATGAACGTTATTTTCAAAGGGTCACAAACTTGGCACGCAGGCCACTTTTACTTTTGACCCTTCAAATCAATCATATTTCGTACAATAATTATCTATTGGGCATGTTACATTCACATTGAAAATAACATTGTCAATTAATGTTGTGAACATAAATAATGCATATTAACTGTGTTACGAGACAGGCAGACACTCACACACATATACGTACACATGGATAAACACACACATACGTATCTACATATATGCATCATATACAATAACTCTCACAGTTATGCACGCACTCAACGACACACTAGAGGATGCAGAGGAAGACAGACGCTAAGAAAATCTGACTTATCACCTTCGTCAGGCTGTGGGATGCGAACACACAAATCTGCGGGTAATGGACACTTGGTAGCTTCATCACACAAACGCACCTGCCTATTATCTGCAGCTGATTCAGACAGGCAGACAGACAGGCAAGCAGGCAGGCAGGCAGGCAGGCAGGCAGGAAGAAAGGAAGGAAGGAAGGAAGGAAGGAAGGAAGGAAGGAAGGAAGGAAGGAAGGAAGGAAGGAAGGAAGGAAGAAAGGAAGGGAAAGACATTCACAGATTTTTATATTTAGAGCATACCTATGTTTTGCGTATCCTTTTACAGGACTTAGCTGTCAACAGCAGCATCTTTCAGCTGTCTGTTGATCTCTTGGCAAGATTACGCTCAGTAGTTTGCCATTGCTTTCTGAGCGGCCGGCTCAGTATCCGCAAGTCACGAGCGGGGGTCGAACCACCTCAGTTCTCGCTCCGCTGCGAGACTCTGCGTGATAAACGGGATTGCAGAGAGAAAGTGTTGTAACCCCACAGCCAGAGAGACCGGCGCATACCTATGAGTAAACATTAAACAGAGTTTTCAAAACAAAAGAATTCTCATTTAATCATGATTTTAAAACCGTTTATTGCAAAAGGATAAATAATTAAACAAGGAATAACATACATTCACTAATTTTAAGGTTATAAAGAAATCCAGTTATTTAACCAAAGACGCCATAAATAACATATTACACGATTCCTTGCCTGGCATATTGCACTGCATCTCGTCTCGTGCGTACTGCAGCGTTACAGATCATATGCTGTGAATAAATAAATTATACTTTGACTGGAATTCATTACGTGATATATGGACATGCGTCATTTTATATGTGCCGGTATGTTCATGAGTTGGGTATAAAGCAAAATGTAATTAAGGGGCCCTTGTGCATACTTTGTGGTCTGGTGGCCTGTCCTATAGTTTTATACTTGTTCACACTTTGAGGTGTGGTGTTAGTCCTATAGTTTTATACTTGTTCACACTTTAAGGTGTGGTTCTAGTCCCTTAGTTTTATGAACCAATCGGCACCTAAATTCAGTCTGCCGCCATTACTTCCCAAACCATCTTTTGGTATACATTTGAGGCTGGATCGACCTGTAGCCATGGTCAATAGAATATATATATATATGGCTCTACGTTATTCGTCGTCAACGCGGGTACAGCAACTTGCATCTTTCCGTCTTGTTTCAACGATGGAGAAGTTTTAATGATATTAGCCACACAACAAAAGGCATTTCTATTTGAATTAACTAATTTTATGGGGAATCAAATTACTTGGGGCTTTATGGCTTTACCTTAGCTGTCGTCAACGTGAGTACAAATCTTGGACGTGCAGGGGGCTCGTACACGTGTGCTGAAGTCCTTCGTGCTAACTTATCAGCAGTCGACGGAACAAGTCGAGAGGAACCAGACGCCCCGACGAAAGTGCACAGTAGTAAAAAATAAACAAGAGAAACGATTAGGCAACGTGCAAAAATCTGCATCTACATGTGTATAATATACATTGCTACGTTGTGGGATCAACTAACGGTGGCGTAATCCCCTACAAGCAAAAATACTTATGAAAGAATAAAACCCGTAAAGATTATTTAAATACTAACACACTTCCAATGTGATTTAGTGGTAATATTATTTACACATATGTTCAAAGGAAAAGATATATTAGATGCAATAATTGAACACAGTTGTCTAAACTCTTTCACCTAAATACTTAATTTAACAATCGACATCTCTGCACTTGTGACATTTTCACACCCTCTACAAAAGCCACCATGCTATTTGGCTAAATATTAAATAAGAAAATTAATTTAAAAGTCTGCCTGACTTTTCCTCTTTGCATTGAGTATTATTCAGACTCTCTACGCATTTCCTTTCGAGCCAGTCTGTCTAGATATGGATAATCCGTCTGTTCAGCTGCAATCTCGGCGCGATGCCACAGTTCTCGCCAGTTCATTTTATCATATAGTAGTTCACTGAACATATGGTCAGCAGCTAATCTATCAACATGTTCATTTCCCCGCACACCTGCCATGAGCAGAACATCCATGAAATGCTGGCAATCTCCGTCATGTCCAGCCATGCTAAATACTCCAGCGATGCTAAGCACTCAATCCAGAATATTTCAGTTAACACCTGAAATTCCAAACTACAGTAGGCCACACCAATACTCTAGTACTATTGTAGCAATAGCAATGATACCGAAATAATGTAAAAAAAATCATTTACATTTAGGATGACTTATCGTCATTATCGTCATGTGCCAAGCGATGTTACACAATCACCAGAGTCGTGGTTCAGCTCCGTATTCTAGTCTCGACCATGTCACGCTGCCAAGCCATCAAGATATTTAATTCTCTTCCTTCCCCTTGGTCTTATCCCCTCGATCTTGCCAGTTGTCACCAAGTTCTATAGTTTATTTCTTCTTTTAGCGTGTTCAAATAATTGTGACTGTGTTCGTCTAAATGACTTATCATGACCTCAAAATCTGATTTTGTAAACAATATCTGACAACATAGTTCCATTTCACATGTATAGTCATCTCCTTCATCTTCTTGCCGTTTTCTCCAATATAGTATGTAATTACAAGTAAAAACATTAATCGTTTAAACTGATCAATGTTTTAAGCGTTTTCACAAAAGTAAATGACAATGCGTAGAACAAAATAAAAGTTAGTATTTTAAATACTATTCAAAAAACTATTTGCTATCCGTATTTGAGCTTTTCCCAGCTGGCTATTAGGGCAGGAATAGTGTAGAGAACTGGGTTGACAGCGGAGTTGATGGGAAGAAGCAGTACTGTTGTCCAGGCATACACCTCACTGCTGACCTCATGTCCACCAAGCGATAGAAGTCCCATGAGTCCAACAGGAAACCAACAGAGAAAATTAGACAGGACAATAAGAGACAGTTGTTTGGCTACTGTTATATCTTCTGCTCGTCGTGAACGGGACATGCTGGTTGCTGTCTTAGACATTCTATTCTCTGACATGGCACGGAAGATCGCACATTGACCACAAGCAATGAATAGAAACATGAAGAAGTTAAAAATGACAAACACTCCAACTGAATAACTCCAACCTTTAACTTGCGTATTCGTCAAAGGTAGGCCCAGACACATTGCGTTCGAAGAATATATATTGAAATTCAATAAAATGGGAATCAGAGATAATACTATACCCAAAACCCACACTAAAATAATTGTAACAATTTTAGGAAGTCTGGAAAAGTATTTTGGACGAAATGGAAAATTTATGACCAAATATCTGTCTAGAGTGATAAGAAAAGTAAAGAAAGTCGACGTTTCGTGGGAAAGAGTTGCTAGAAAACCAGCAACATCGCATGCAACACTTGCTCTCCAGTTCTTCTCATAGAGAACATAATTGTCTCGGTAGAAAAGATCAGCTCCAGCAATGATGAACAGATAGATTCCCATGACGAAATCAGACACACCTAAGTTTGTCACAAACAGACCGTATCCTGTCTTCAGAACAGGCCTGCCCCAGATTACGCGGAACACAATTACAGCCATGTTTCCTGCAACGGATATCACTGCAACCATCCAGAGAAGAACACGCTGAACAAATAATCCTATGAGATCAAAACACGAAGAAATGGCGTCCGTGGGAGAATGACATGTATGCGGTGGGATATTGGGACCTCTGACTTTAGGGCAGCATACCTGATAATGGTCTGCGTACAGATTCTGGGTAATGGCGACATCATGAAATAAATCTGCAACGTAGTGCTTACTAATGAGCCCACGTAAATCGAATGTGTGCATAGTGAGGCCTGCTGGAAAATATTTTCTGTTGAATTCTGAAATCAGAGAGTAACTTAAGTTGAGATGCTTCAAGGCAGGCAATCCAGCAAACACAGACTCGGGTAAATATGAAAGTCCTGTGTGAGAAAGATCTAGTATCTTGAGAAAACTGAACTGTAGATGTTTCAGAGAAACAAGACGCTTATTGTAAGATGCATTTAGGTTATGAATTGATGCGAGCGAATAAATGACCACTTCAGTGCTAAATATTTCCTTTATCATATTATAGCTAATGTCTAGTCTTTGAATATTAAATTGATAATATTGCAATACTGTTTCATCTTCAGGCAAATTTATATAAGTAATATTGCATCTTGAAAGGATTAGAACTACAACGTATATACATCTACTTGTAATTTGATGAAAGAAGTCTTCTATTTGAGATAAATCGATTCCTGATAAGTCCAGATATCTGGTTCGGGTATCTATACTAGCGAAATTGTTCACCTTCATAGGGCTAGGAAAACTGTTATTTAATACATTTACTGCACCTGCCGTGCAGCGGAAACCTTTAGGACACAATGTTTTACAATTCAATTCATCATCTTTGTGTGGACAGTCGGAATGTCCATCACAAACAAAGTCTAGATGAAGACACACGTTGCTGTCCCAGCATGCGAAATTCCTTGTACACCGCCCAATGTTGAATGGCTGCTCATCCTCTCCTGTAGGACAGTCAGCGGTATTATCCAGAAGATAATGTTGAGGGATGCAGTAGGAGTTATAGCATTTCACGTATCCAAGATCACACTGGAAGCCCTTGCAGTCTTTGAGATGTGACATGTCTCTACAACCTATGACACCACCATACATGTCTTTAATGTAAACGCATTTGGGAGCCCACATAATGTCCGACATTCTGTTTGTGCACACGTTTACTGATTTCAGTTTTCCTATAGTTTCGTCCAACGCTCCATCAGGTCCTGTGCAATCATTGACGCCATCGTGTAGCTGAGACATTGCTATGCAAATGTTATAGTTGCAAATGAGTGCACATGTTTTGTAATCTTTCAAAATCACATTGTGAGCGGGGTCCTCGTCGGTCTTTTCGTCGCCGATAATCTTACAATCGACTTCTCCGTCATTGAGCCACTTGATGGGCACACATGACCCATCATAACAACGTTTGCCAGATGCACAATGTCGGTCTGACGGAGAATAGGACGTGACCGAATGAAAGCAATACGCTTCGTCTCGTTTGTTGCTACAATGGTAAACGTTGTCACAGACTAAACTATAGGGTATAGACATCCTCCGTTGACCAGTATCTTCGACACAATCAAACATTGGACATTCGTTTGTAGATTTCCGGAAGCTCCGAAGAACATCTCTGTTTCCAACATTTTCATACACGGATATAATATTGTCTTCAAATGCCAAAAAATCCCCTTTGTCCAAAGCAGCCGTGAAATCTCCCGAGTGGGCTTTCCTTACACTGATGATGTTATTAACTCCAGTCTGTTGCTGAAGGACCACTTCACACAGGGACATAGATAGGCGAATATGGCACGTGACATCCAGCCATCCTTCAGAAAAGTCATCTGCTATATATGCTTGCTGACTATTGTTCCATACGCCGTTAAATTGCCATACTCCGCAGTCACCAAGACCGAACCCTAATGAAGGCTTACCAGGTAACCACTGTTTGGTGACTAACGGCAGATAGTCTCCTGAATGAGTATACCAGTGAAAACGTTTAGCATGGCTACTGTAGTCTCTTCGAAGACCAATAAAAACGGCAGCTTGCTTGTAAGAGCCAACCGAAGTCATGTGATATTTTATCGTCTTACGTAACAATGTCTGTACAAATGTAAACTCCTCTTCAGTTTCAACCCGTGCTAGAAATCCACCGTAAAGTGTGCTGCATCTAATCATGGCATTGGACCACCCCATTTTCTCATGATGGTTAAATCTATAGCAAGAGTGAACATGCGCGCCGAGCGTTAGCTGCACACCTGAAACCCAACCTTTAAAACATTGTCTGCACACCGCCATCAGCAGAAGCTGCGCCGTACTTGCATGCCAAACACTCGGTAAAACAATCGTATCGTTTAAGTACACAATCTCCTTTGCGAATTTATTACCAACAATCACAACAAATATTTTCATGTCAGCATTTCTCAGTTGAACAAAGGATGGCAGGTTTATAATCTCTTCTTGTGTAAAATCGGCGCCATCAAGAAACATAATTGCAACGTGTATAGCGGTCTTCCTTACGCCACGCATTTCTTTAAACAAACGCTCCACATATTGGGTCTTCATATCTATTAATAGTTTAGTATCTCTAATGGGGTAATGGGGTGTAATGGAGGCTCCATCGAAGTATATAATATTATGGAAAACATTTCGAAAATGCCAATTACTGTAGTCATCGGCTATTCCGGTGTAGGACTTTGCAAGTACTGTGACAACCCGTAATTTTGAGAGTTTACGGCTGCCAGCCTGCCGAGCAAAGTATGCAAACAAGTCTCGTAAAGATGCCACATGGTCTTGCCAGATTAGCCGATCATAGTCTACAAATCCGAGAATATCCAGCTCAACACCAGAGCAATTCTTCAGAGGGAAATATCTCTGGTTATCTCCATAGCTTTCTGTAAGGATAAGAACAACGTTCGAAGAAAATTATACTTATAGGTTTTATACTATAAAACATGTATGTATGTATGTATGTATGTATGTATGTATGTATGTATGTATGTATGTATGTATGTATGTATGTATGTATGTATGTATGTATGTATGTATGTATGTATGTATGTATGTATGTATGTATGTATGTATGTATGTATGTATGTATGTATGTATGTATGTATGTATGTATGTATGTATGTATGTATGTATGTATGTATGTATGTATGTATGTATGTATGTATGTATGTATGTATGTATGTATGTATGTATGTATGTATGTATGTATGTATGTATGTATGTATGTATGTATGTATGTATGTATGTATGTATGTATGTATGTATGTATGTATGTATGTATGTATGTATGTATGTATGTATGTATGTATGTATGTATGTATGTATGTATGTATGTATGTATGTATGTATGTATGTATGTATGTATGTATGTATGTATGTATGTATGTATGTATGTATGTATGTATGTATGTATGTATGTATGTATGTATGTATGTATGTATGTATGTATGTATGTATGTATGTATGTATGTATGTATGTATGTATGTATGTATGTATGTATGTATGTATGTATGTATGTATGTATGTATGTATGTATGTATGTATGTATGTATGTATGTATGTATGTATGTATGTATGTATGTATGTATGTATGTATGTATGTATGTATGTATGTATGTATGTATGTATGTATGTATGTATGTATGTATGTATGTATGTATGTATGTATGTATGTATGTATGTATGTATGTATGTATGTATGTATGTATGTATGTATGTATGTATGTATGTATGTATGTATGTATGTATGTATGTATGTATGTATGTATGTATGTATGTATGTATGTATGTATGTATGTATGTATGTATGTATGTATGTATGTATGTATGTATGTATGTATGTATGTATGTATGTATGTATGTATGTATGTATGTATGTATGTATGTATGTATGTATGTATGTATGTATGTATGTATGTATGTATGTATGTATGTATGTATGTATGTATGTATGTATGTATGTATGTATGTATGTATGTATGTATGTATGTATGTATGTATGTATGTATGTATGTATGTATGTATGTATGTATGTATGTATGTATGTATGTATGTATGTATGTATGTATGTATGTATGTATGTATGTATGTATGTATGTATGTATGTATGTATGTATGTATGTATGTATGTATGTATGTATGTATGTATGTATGTATGTATGTATGTATGTATGTATGTATGTATGTATGTATGTATGTATGTATGTATGTATGTATGTATGTATGTATGTATGTATGTATGTATGTATGTATGTATGTATGTATGTATGTATGTATGTATGTATGTATGTATGTATGTATGTATGTATGTATGTATGTATGTATGTATGTATGTATGTATGTATGTATGTATGTATGTATGTATGTATGTATGTATGTATGTATGTATGTATGTATGTATGTATGTATGTATGTATGTATGTATGTATGTATGTATGTATGTATGTATGTATGTATGTATGTTTCAGTCAGGTCTTAGTCAGATATGACTGAGCTACCGTATAACAGTAGACGGTACTACCTGGTTTCTGTTAGCGCCGAGCGTTGGGCGGCGCTTACCAAACCCGACACCCCACATTGTGCCAACGGCTTCGGGCGGAAGAGCGCAATTGGGAGGGTACACGCCTTACCCTGGTGCGAGGAAATGCAAGCTAAAGACAAAATTGTCATGGCAGGGCAGACCAGGCCCTAAGCCTTGGTTGGCGACTGGTCTAGGATCGAAGCTCCGACAGGCGGACAGTTAGAGCATTGCTTTGCTGATCCGGCAGCTTCTGCAGCTTGTCTTGTTCCAGATGTAGGGGTGTTACCTTTCCTCTGGAGTGAACTAGGCAGGCCGAGAGAGGGATCATACTGCATGGGCAACACATGATCTCTATATTTTAGCCCAGGCTTTGTGCTATGGAGAGGCAATAACTCCATCCCTGGTCTTAACTGGTCTCGGAATCAAAGCGAGAGGCAACTGTTACGGGTTATAAGTCCTTGTCAGTTGGCGTAGACATGGGGCGCCACGCGTTGCCTCTGACGGTGGGAGACACCTATAGGTGTCACTGATCAGCTACCGCCCGCCTCAAGCTGGGCAGCCCCCAGCCAATTGGGTGCTGATCCGCCACAGCCTGCCTGCTTCAATGGGTGCTTGGGGCTAGGACAAAATCTGAATCGCAGGCTGTAAAACCAATGCACCAGGTACAAACAAAAATATAAATAGAAACCTCAAGCTACGGCTTGCAACCTGGAACGTGAGAACCATGTGTCCAGGATTTTCCACTGACTTGACCAATATTGACGATGTGAGAAAAACGGCTGTGATTGATGCCGAACTCAATCGTCTTAACATTGATATTGCTGGCCTGCAGGAGACTCGCCTTGCTGAGGAAGGGTCACTCAGGGAAAACAACTACACCTTTTTCTGGAAGGGTAAAGGGCAGGCAGAAAAAAGGCAACACGGTGTGGGCTTTGCAGTGAAGAATTCGCTACTGGGAATGATTGAAATTCCAGCAGGAGGAAATGAAAGACTATTATCCCTGCGCTTGGCAACCTCTTGTGGGTTTGCCACCATTATTACTGCATATGCACCGACACTCGATTCCTCTGATGATGTGAAGGATTTGTTCTATGAGGAGTTAGACTCTGTGATTAAGGCAGTTCCAAAATCCGACTACATTTATATGCTCGGTGATTTCAATGCTCGTGTGGGCAAGGACTCGAGTTCATGGCCAGTGTGCCTTGGAAAATACAACATCGGTCGCATGAATGAAAATGGGCAAAGGCTGCTGGAGCATTGCACCAGTAATGACCTATGTATTACAAACTCTTTTTTTAAAACAAAAGAGATGCATAAGGTCACATGGAAACATCCAAGATCCGGCCATTGGCACCAGCTGGACTTCATCATCACACGGAGACAACATCTGAACCATATATCATTGACTCGTAGTTACCACAGTGCTGACTGTGATACGGATCATTCTTTGGTTGTTGCAAGGGTTAGACTGAGACCAAAGAGAATCTACACAGCTAAACACAAATCTAGCCCCAGGATTAATATTATTAACACTCATGATCCTGAAAAGTGCTTTCAGTTTCAACAGCAACTTGAAGACGCTTTCACTGATACACCAGAAAATTGTACAGTAAATGAAAAGTGGGGTCAAATTAAGGAAACTCTTTGTAAAACTGCCGTAAGGGTTTACGGCACTGTGGATCATAAGAGGCAGGACTGGTTTGCGGCCAACAGCGAGACTCTGCAGCCCTTGATTGATAAGAAGAAGAAAGCTCTCTTAAGAAACAAGGAAAGACCAACGCGTAACACTCTGAGTGAGCTAAGGCAAGCTAGGAAGGATGTGCAAAAGGCTGCCAGGCAGTGTGCAAATGATTATTGGATCAAGTTATGTGAGTCCATTCAAATCGCAAGTGATAAGGGAGACATAAGAAGCATGTATGAAGGAATAAAGAAAGCCTGTGGTCCAGTGATCAAAAGAAGTGCACCATTGAAAACCTTGACTGGAGAAGTCATCACTGATAAGAAACAGCAGATGGACAGATGGGTAGAGCACTATTTGGAGCTTTACTCAAGTGAGACCAAACTAGCGGATAATGCCCTCAACGCCATAGAGGCTCTACCAACTCTTGACCACCTGGACACACTTCCCACCATAACAGAAGTTAAGTGTGCTATAAATGAACTTGCATCTGGCAAGGCTCCAGGTAAGGATGGGATTCCAATAGAGGTTATCAGGAGTGGGCAAGACACACTCACTATACAGATCCACCAGCTAATAGAGCTATGCTGGCGTGAAGGACAAGTCCCACAGGATTTCAAAGATTCAAGCATCATAACACTGTACAAGAACAAGGGCGATCAGAGCGACTGCAACAACTATAGGGGTATCTCACTTCTGTGTATTGTTGGAAAAGTATTTGCCAGAATTGTTCTGCGCAGACTTCAAGTCCTAGGAGATCAAGTCTACCCCGAATCACAGTGTGGCTTTCGACAGAACCGGTCTACCACTGATATGATATTCTCATTGCGACAAATGCAAGAAAAATGCCGTGAACAGAATCAACCACTGTTTATTGCCTTCATCGACCTCACAAAGGCATTTGATTTGGTCAGTCGTGAGGGTCTGTTCAAGGCACTAAAGAAGATTGGCTGCCCACCAACTCTTCTGTCCATTGTGGAATCGTTCCACACAGGCATGAAGGGTATAATCAAGTTTGATGGTGCAACTTCTGAAGAATTTGAAATCAAGAGTGGAGTTAAGCAAGGTTGTGTACTAGCTCCCACCCTCTTTGGAATATACTTTTCACTTCTACTGAAATATGCATTTCGTGATCAGGATGGTGGTATATACATTCACTCACGCTCAGATGGCGGCCTCTACAATGCTCAGAGATTGAAGGCTAAGACCAAAATTAGGAGGGTACTGATCAGAGAGTTGCTTTTTGCAGATGATGCTGCAGTTACGACCCACTCTGAGGAAGAATTGCAATGTCTACTATCTGCATTCTCCAATGCTTGTTCTGAATTTGGTTTAACAATTAGCAAAAAGAAGACACAGATTATGTCACAAGGTGCACATGGGGTACCATCAATCTTTATTGACGACGCCGAACTAGAGATAGTAGACCATTTTACATATCTAGGATCAGTGGTAAATAGCAAATTATCCCTAGATCAGGAAATCAACATCCGGATTGGTAAGGCAGCAACAACAATGAACAGGTTAAGAAAAAGAGTCTGGGAGAACAGGAAGCTTACTGCCAAAACAAAAGTCCTTGTCTATCAAGCCTGTGTCCTTAGTACTCTTCTCTATGGCAGTGAAACCTGGACAACTTACTCACACGAAGAGAACAATTTAAACAGCTTTCATATGCGGTGTCTGCGAAGAATTCTTGGTATTAAGTGGCAAGACAAAATCACAAATACTGAAGTATTGGAAAGATCAGGTTGTGTGACAGTTTATTCCATGCTCAGTCTTCGTAGACTTAGATGGATAGGACATCTTAGGAGGATGGATGATGGTAGAATACCAAAGGATATCTTTTTTGGTGAATTACAGATGGGTAAGAGATCTCAGGGTCGGCCTCTACTACGATACAAAGATGTGTGTAAGCGGGACATGATTGATACAGGCATTGATAATGCACATTGGGAGCAAGTCGCCGCTGAACGTGTTGCATGGAGGGCAAATATCAGAAATGGAATAAAGTCAAAGGAGAAAATTATTGCAGAAAAGTCACACACCAAGCGTTTGAGACGTAAGATGGTGCATGATGGTGGAAATGACCACGTGTTCACATGCACCCACTGTGAACGGACATTTACAGCGCAAATTGGCCTTATCAGTCACACTCGCTACCGTCATAGTTAAAAGTTATTATGCCTTTTTAAAGCACAAACTATCGTCTGTCAAGACGGCAAGGTGCCAATGATGTATGTATGTATGTATGTATGTATGTATGTATGTATGTATGTATGTATGTATGTATGTATGTATGTATGTATGTATGTATGTATGTATGTATGTATGTATGTATGTATGTATGTATGTATGTATGTATGTATGTATGTATGTATGTATGTATGTATGTATGTATGTATGTATGTATGTATGTATGTATGTATGTATGTATGTATGTATGTATGTATGTATGTATGTATGTATGTATGTATGTATGTATGTATGTATGTATGTATGTATGTATGTATGTATGTATGTATGTATGTATGTATGTATGTATGTATGTATGTATGTATGTATGTATGTATGTATGTATGTATGTATGTATGTATGTATGTATGTATGTATGTATGTATGTATGTATGTATGTATGTATGTATGTATGTATGTATGTATGTATGTATGTATGTATGTATGTATGTATGTATGTATGTATGTATGTATGTATGTATGTATGTATGTATGTATGTATGTATGTATGTATGTATGTATGTATGTATGTATGTATGTATGTATGTATGTATGTATGTATGTATGTATGTATGTATGTATGTATGTATGTATGTATGTATGTATGTATGTATGTATGTATGTATGTATGTATGTATGTATGTATGTATGTATGTATGTATGTATGTATGTATGTATGTATGTATGTATGTATGTATGTATGTATGTATGTATGTATGTATGTATGTATGTATGTATGTATGTATGTATGTATGTATGTATGTATGTATGTATGTATGTATGTATGTATGTATGTATGTATGTATGTATGTATGTATGTATGTATGTATGTATGTAGTAGTAGTAGGCCTCTTTCAGTCATGAAGGACTATAGAGTTGTGCCGCTTGGGAGGTGCCTGGCAGCATCGCTGGTGACTGTATAGTCCAATTCGAGAATGACAATCTCTGTCACAGTTTCCGCATCTGTGAGACGAGGCAAGTCCCGCAGTAAGTGACTGCTCTTTGAGTCTGTGCCGTCTCTCCTCAGTTTTTTGGATCTGATTGCGCTCAAAGAGCACCAGTCCGTTTCGTACATCTCTTCTCCAGGAGCATCTGTCTGTTGCAACTCTCTCCCACGTGTCTGGATCTATTCCAATGGTTTTCATATCTTGTTTACACACATCCCTATATCGCATTTGGGGTCTTCCGGTTGGCCTTTTTCCTGTGGCTAGTTCTCCGTAAAGGAGATCTTTGGGAATACGTTCGTCCTCCATTCGAGATACGTGGCCCAACCACCGGAGGCGTCTCTGCTTGAGGAGGGTGTGCACTGTGGTAATATCTGCTCTTTCAAGCACCTGTTTGTTTGTTATGTGGTCTTTCCATGTTATGCCCAGGATACGTCTCAGACATCTCATGTGGAAGGAATTCAACTTCCTTTCCTGTCTTGAGTACAGGGTCCAGGATTCAGACCCGTAGAGTAGTGTGCTAACAACACAAGCTTTATATACTTGAGCTTTTGTACGCTCTGTTAGTCTATTATTCTCCCAAACTCTTTTAGCTAGCCTGGAAAATGTTGTGGCTGCCTTTCCAATGCGTCTGTAGATTTCTGTCTCTAATGAAAGATTATCTGATATTGTCGATCCCAGATACACAAAATCGTGGACGACTTTCAATTCATAATTAGAGATTTTGATTGACGGGGGCGCATCAGCATCTTGTTCCATCACCTGTGTTTTATTTAGGCTAATGGTGAGCCCAAAGTCTTTGCAGGCGGCTGCAAAACGATCTATGAGCTTTTGGAGATCTTCTGCTGTATGAGTAGTCAGTGCTGCATCATCTGCAAAAAGTAGTTCTCTTACGCATCTTGGTCTTATTTTGGTCTTTGCCTTGAGTCTTGATGGGTTAAAAAGTTTGCCATCAGATCTTGTGTGGAGGTATATGCCTTCAGTGGCAGTCCCAAATGCTTGCCTTAAGAGAACAGCAAAGAAGATACCAAAGAGTGTAGGAGCAAGCACGCATCCCTGCTTTACTCCGCTGCTGATGCTGAATGACTGGGATGTTGAGCCGTCAAATAAAATGGTCCCCTGCATGTTTTCGTGGAATGATTTCACGAGACTAAGAAGGGTGGGTGGACATCCAACCTTTTCAAGGACCTTAAAAAGGCCGCTTCTGCTCACGAGGTCAAATGCCTTTGTGAGGTCGATGAAGGCTATATATAATGGCTTCCTCTGTTCTCTGCACTTCTCTTGGAGCTGCCGGAGTGAGAAAATCATATCGATGGTGGACCTGTTGGGTCTAAATCCGCACTGCGATTCGGGGTAGATTCTTTCAGCAAGAATGTGTAATCTTTTAAGGATTACTCTGGCAAAAATCTTGCCTGTAATGCTGAGAAGGGAAATGCCGCGATAGTTGTTGCAGTCGCTTCTGTCGCCTTTGTTTTTATAAAGGGTAACGATGTTTGCGTCTTTCATATCTTGTGGTATTGATTTTTCTCTCCAGCAGAGCTGTAATATTGCATACAGTTCTGGGATGATTGTTTCTTTGCTACATTTTAAAATTTCAGGTGGAATACTATCTTTTCCAGGTGCCTTGCCGGATTTGAGAGAGTCTAGTGCTTCGCTGATTTCTGTGAGGCAAGGTTCGTTATCCAAGGCATGCATGGCGGACTGTTGATCGATGGCTTCCAGAGCTTCTTCGCTGACAGTGTTATCCACTGAGTATAGCTCTGAGTAGTGTTCTACCCAGCGATCCATTTGTTTCGCTCGATCTTTTATGATTACCCCCTCAGTTGATCGTAAAGGGGCCATCTTATTTTTTGATGGACCGACAGCTTGCTTGATGCCCTCATACATTCCTCTTATATTTCCAGTGTCTGCACAAGTTTGAATTTGAGCAGAGAGCTGTAGCCAGTACCTGTTCGCACATCTTCTTGCCATCTGTTGTACTCTATTTCTGGCCGTTCGCAATGCCTGCAGTGTTTTCTCTGAAGGTGATGTTTTATACATCGAGAATGCATGTCTCTTTATCTCCAGGACTGGGAGCATCTCTTCAGAGTGTGCTTCAAACCAGTCGGTTGACTTAGTTTGCTTCTTGCCAAATGTTGATAGTGCTGTATTGTAGATGGTGTCGCGAAAATGACTCCATCTCTCAGTGGAATCTCCGTCTGTGGGGCCGGGCAGAGTATCCGCTAGAGCCTGCATGAATTTGTTGACCTTCTCTTTATTTTGGGTGCCACTGGTGTCAATGCGTGGTCTTCCTTCTGTTCGGCTTCTGTAGATTCTCTTGGGCTTTATCTTCACCTTGCTGGAGACGAGTGAATGGTCGGTGTCGCAGTCAGCACCATGATAGCTGCGAGTCATCCGTACATTGCGGAGGTTGCTGCGTTTAGTGAGCACCAGGTCGAGTTGGTGCCAGTTCTTTGATCTGGGGTGCCTCCATGACACCTTGTGTTGAGGTTTCGTGTCAAAGAAGGTGTTGGTCACGCACAGATTATGGTGGCTGCAGAATTCCAAGAGACGTTGTCCATTGTCATTGATCTTCCCAACGCCAAACTGTCCTA
The DNA here is from genome assembly GCA_963921405.1 of Cepaea hortensis. Classification (NCBI taxonomy): domain Eukaryota; kingdom Metazoa; phylum Mollusca; class Gastropoda; order Stylommatophora; family Helicidae; genus Cepaea; species Cepaea hortensis. Next base: position 35,453,024 of record OY992883.1, read on the forward strand.
GACATGAAGGCCAAGATTCGTGGTCGGAGCCAACCCTGGCATTGAAATCCCCCAGGATAAAAAGATGTTTCTCTGGTGTTTCACTGACTTCTTTGCTAAGGTCGTCATAGAACTTGTCTTTAGATTCTGATGCTGCAGTTAGTGTTGGGGCGTAAACGCTTATAATACTAACTGGGCCTGCCTCTGTCTGGAGTTGGAGCTTCAATATTCTTTCAGTGCCATCACTTGGTGGTATGATGGAATTGAGCAGCTTGTTTCTGATAGCGAAGCCAACTCCATGCTCCCTGGTCTCTCCGCACGGCTTGCCATGCCAGTAGAAAGTGAAGTCCCTCTCCTTGATGCTTCCAGATTCTTGGAGTCTGGTCTCTTGCAGGGCGACAATGTCTATCCCCAGTCTTAGCAGTTCGTTGTTTATCACTGCAGTTTTGCGGGCATCCACAATCTCATTTAGATCGTCTGAGATGCCAGGGGTCATGGTTCTTACGTTCCATGTTCCCAGCCTTAGGGCCGGTTGTTTTGTTTTTTTCTTGCTGTTAGGTGTATAGATTGCGGTCCATGTGTCAGGATTTCCCCCTAAGCTCCACACACCCTCAGGAGCAGATGAACCGTGGCGAGACAACACCTTATTGACTGGGGGCTGCCCAGCTTAGGCGGGCGGTAGCTGTCTAGTGAGATACGATGATCTCTCCCACCGTCGGAAGTAGCCCCTGGCGCCTTGCTCTACGCCAATCGAGCATTAAGACTTATAACCGGCAAATGCTACTTCCCGTGTTGTGTCACCGCTTTACGCGGTGCTGAAGTGACCTCTTCAGGGCACAAGCCTGGGCAATGGAAATCGGAGAACCAGCTGTTGCCCAGTAGCAGGTTCCCCCTCTCCACGTCGCCGATGTTGACCAAGGGAAAGGCAGTAGCCAATGCAACTTGGCATCGGTGCCGTCGCAGGAGTTGCCAGAACTATGTTGTTTACAACATGGAACTGCCTTAGGGACTCCATCTCCGGATTTGTCCTCAGGGTTTACTCCCGAAGCCTTTCCCATATGGGTATACCCGCAAGGCAGCGGAGGTTTGAGATTTAGAGTTCCCTCTCTTAGAAGAGATACCAACCAAGGCTGACGAGCCTCCTCTGCCCGGGAATCAATAAGGAGGGAAGTCTACCATTCTTCCTTCCTGGCAGTGACCATACTGATCGGATGACCGTAGCCATTGTCTCTACTGAGAGATCCTCTGCCCACCGTCACTGACTTGAAACCATAACCAACAACTATCTGTCGGCTGCTCCCAAGTCCAATCCACCACCTGCTCCCATGGCTTCACGTTACCCTGTTGGGGGGGGCTAAACGGGTACTCCACCTTGCCCAAGGGTGTCCCGTAGGCTAGCGGAGGGAAGGAGGCACCTTACTTCTCCTTTGATAGGGTATACCCCTACCCCGCTACCCCGTATGTATGTATGTATGTATGTATGTATGTATGTATGTATGTATGTATGTATGTATGTATGTATGTATGTATGTATGTATGTATGTATGTATGTATGTATGTATGTATGTATGTATGTATGTATGTATGTATGTATGTATGTATGTATGTATGTATGTATGTATGTATGTATGTATGTATGTATGTATGTATGTATGTATGTATGTATGTATGTATGTATGTATGTATGTATGTATGTATGTATGTATGTATGTATGTATGTATGTATGTATGTATGTATGTATGTATGTATGTATGTATGTATGTATGTATGTATGTATGTATGTATGTATGTATGTATGTATGTATGTATGTATGTATGTATGTATGTATGTATGTATGTATGTATGTATGTATGTATGTATGTATGTATGTATGTATGTATGTATGTATGTATGTATGTATGTATGTATGTATGTATGTATGTATGTATGTATGTATGTATGTATGTATGTATGTATGTATGTATGTATGTATGTATGTATGTATGTATGTATGTATGTATGTATGTATGTATGTATGTATGTATGTATGTATGTATGTATGTATGTATGTATGTATGTATGTATGTATGTATGTATGTATGTATGTGAATATTGCTTTGTTCCATAAACATGCTGAAGAACTTATCTCATCTCAACTCATTATCTCAACTTGTTCCTCCTGTACCTTGCGGTGTCGAGGTGAAGCATAAACAGCAGGAGAGTGCCCGTCTATGGGCTTCATATATTGTGATTCCCATGGACCCTGTTATTCCCTCTGTCCATCGTTTACATAGTGGGTCTCTTCTTCTGGTTTCAATTGGCAAGTACATATTTGCTTGTTATAGTATACTGTCAGTTGGTAGTCTAGTTATATGGCCGAACCATTTAACTTGCTGTTTTATAATGAAATATATCTCTGCTATAATACCAATTTTAGTCCTGATTTCATAATTTCTTATTAATTCTCTTCTTAATACAATGAGTATTCTTCTCACGAATCTCATTTCTGTTGTAATTTTTCTTTTCTATTTTTCTGTCTTTTTCCTCGTTGCATAAAGTTGGTAGCATTTTTTGTTGTAGAGTGATTTTTAGTATCAATTTATACGTGTTTGTTATTTAGTATAGGTTTGTCCATTTGTCCAATGAGTTGGTTTCCCTTGTTGCATCTATTTTCGATCCCGTCTTCTGATTTGCCATTTGATGATACTACACTTCCTAAGTACTTGAAGCTCTATACTTGTTTCATGGGGTGTTCATTTAGATGAATCTTTGTTTTTCGTGGACTTTGTCATTGCCTCTGTTTAACTTATGCTAATTTTCATCTATGTTCCTTACACACTTCGTTTAGACTGTTATTGTGGACTTGTAAATCTCTTGATGTCAGTTCTTAATCAGATATAACTGAGCTACCGTATGACAGTAGACGGTACTACCTGCTTCTGTTAGCGCCGAATGTTGAGCGGCGTTTACCAAACCCGACACCCCATATTATGCCAACGGCTTCTAGCGGAAGAGTGCAACTGGGAGGGTACAAGGCTTATCCTGTTATGAGGAAATACAACTTAAAGACTAAATGTCATGGCAGGGCAGGCCATGCCCTAAGTCTTGGTTGGTAACAGGACTAGGATCGAAGCTCCGACAGGCGGACAGTTAGAGCATTTCTTTGCTGATCTGGCAGCTTCACGTATAAACTATCGTCTGTCAAGACGGCAAGGTGCCAGTCAGTCAGTCAGTCAGTCAATTCTGCTTCCGAAGAAGCAATGCTCAGTGCATATGTAGAAGGTGATTCACACAAATCCAGGGATAAAACTATTGCTTTCCTTTCTGTACCAAGCAAATCTGGTGTCAAGAGGAGAGAGAAATCCAACTATGTGTCACGTTTGGCGGCTGCTGTGGTGAGTGTATCAATGGGATGAGCAGATGCTGTAAATAATTAATACCCTTAGTGAATGTAAACACGAATGTAGGGTAGCGGGGTACGGGTATCCCCTATCAAAGGAGAAGTAAGGCGCCTCCTTCACTCCGCTAGCCTACGGGACTCCCTTGGGCAAGGTGGAGTACCCGTTTAGCCCCCCGATCTGGGTTACGTGAAGCCATGTCTGCAGGTGGTGGATGAAGATGAAGAGCAGACGACAGATAGTTGTAGGTTATGGTCTCCACCTTCACGACGGTAGGCAGAGGATCTCTTTTTTGAGGAGACAATAGCTACGGTCACTGACCAGTATGGTCACTGCTAGGAAGGAAAGCAATGGCAAACTACCTTCTTTACAGATGCCAAGAAAATCATGTTGTGTGAACTCGTCGATAATCAGACATTAGACGTAGACAGTCACAATTTTTTGGGCATGTTATGAGAAGAAATTATTTGGAGAACTTGGTGACAACTGGTAAGATCGAGGGGAACAGACCAAGGGGAAGACCTAGAAGCACGTACCTGGATGGCTTGGCCTTGTGGCATGGTCGAGACAGAAACACGGAGCTGATCCACGACTCTGGTGATCGAGTGAGATGGCAGAACATGACCGCCCACGCTTACCGGCATGGCACATGATGAATGGATGGAATGTAAACACAGAAGCCATTAACAATATGATGTGCTATTTATTGCCTGGCATATTTCCCTGCATCTCATCAGGTGCATAATGAAGAGTTAAATATCATATAAAGTGAATAAATGAATAATACTTAAACTGAAACAATTAAAACACATAGTAATGGGCATTGCTCAAATGTGGAACATCTGTTATCTTCACGGTAATTTCACATTTCAAACGAACTCTTTCTGCTTTCACAAAACCGGCTGGAACCGTTTTAATTGTTTCAGTTTAAGTATTATTCATTTATTTACTTTATATGATATTTAACTCTTCATTGTGCACCTGACGAGATGTAGCGAAATATACCAGGCAGTAAAAATGTGCAATATATTGCTTGTCACTTCGGTGTGTGTAGATATTGTAAATGACAATAAATACCTCGATCAGACTACTTGTCACTTCTGTGTTTAGATATTGTAAATGACAATAAATACCTCGATCAGACTACTTGTCACTTCTGTGTTTAGATATTGTAAATGACAATAAATACCTCGATCAGACTACTTGTCACTTCTGTGTTTAGATATTGTAAATGACAATAAATACCTCGATCAGGCTACTTGTCACTTCTGTGTGTAGATATTGTAAATGGCAATAAATACCTCGATCAGACTACTTGTCACTTCTGTGTGTAGATATTGTAAATGGCAATAAATACCTCGATCAGACTACTTGTCACTTCTGTGTTTAGATATTGTAAATGACAATAAATACCTCGATCAGACTACTTGTCACTTCTGTGTGTAGATATTGTAAATGACAATAAATACCTCGATCAGACTACTTGTCACTTCTGTGTGTAGATATTGTAAATGGCAATAAATACCTCGATCAGACTACTTGTCACTTCTGTGTGTAGATATTGTAAATGGCAATAAATACCTCGATCAGACTACTTGTCACTTCTGTGTGTAGATATTGTAAATGACAATAAATACCTCGATCAGACTACTTGTCACTTCTGTGTGTAGATATTGTAAATGACAATAAATACCTCGATCAGACTACTTGTCACTTCTGTGTGTAGATATTGTAAATGGCAATAAATACCTCGATCAGACTACTTGTCACTTCTGTGTGTAGATATTGTAAATGACAATAAATACCTCGATCAGAATACTTGTCACTTCTGTGTGTAGATATTGTAAATGACAATAAATACCTCGATCAGAATACTTGTCACTTCGGTGTGTGTAGATATTGTAAATGGCAATAAATACCTCGATCAGACTACTTGTCACTTCTGTGTGTAGATATTGTAAATGGCAATAAATACCTCGATCAGACTACTTGTCACTTCTGTGTGTAGATATTGTAAATGGCAATAAATACCTCGATCAGACTACTTGTCACTTCTGTGTGTAGATATTGTAAATGGCAATAAATACCTCGATCAGACTACTTGTCACTTATGTGTGTAGATATTGTAAATGACAATAAATACCTCGATCAGACTACTTGTCACATGTGGCAGTCGACGGCTTTACTCTGGATGACATACATTTGTGTAAGCAAGAAGTCATTTTGTTTTTGTTCACTCGCTTTGAACTCAAGCATAGTCCACTCACGTGCTACTATTTCTAGTGCACTGGACTGGTTCTTGCATGTGGATTAGCTTTTCCTATACCAAGTGTTCCTCGCGATCAGGTGAGCCCACTAACACTTCTGATGTTCTTGTAATTTACGTCCCCTAAATAAACCAATAGAAGTCACCCTTTTAGTCCAACTGACCGGTGTAGGGGTTGAACCCGCTACATCGACATCAGAACACCGGACTTTTTAAGAGCGAGCGTTCTTATCCATTCAGCCAAGCTGACCTCCTGCAAGTAGTCATGCGGCTTGAAGACTTTCTCCAGACACTACAGCTTGTGTGTCAGCACCGAACTATCAAGACACAACAGCTTGTGTGTCAACACCGAACTATCAGGACACAACAGCTTGTGTGTCAGCACCGAACTATCAAGACACAACAGCTTGTGTGTCAGCACTGAACTATCAAGACACAACAGCTTGTGTGTCAGCACTGAACTATCAAGACACAACAGCTTGTGTGTCAGCACCGAACTATCAAGACACAACCGCTTGTGTGTCAGCACTGAACTATCAAGACACAACAGCTTGTGAGTCAGCACTGAACTATCAAGACACAACAGCTTGTGTGTCAGCACCGAACTATCAAGACACAACAGCTTGTGTGTCAGCACTGAACTATCAAGACACAACAGCTTGTGTGTCAGCACCGAACTATCAAGACACAACAGCTTGTGTGTCAGCACTGAACTATCAAGACACAACAGCTTGTGTGTCAGCACTGAACTATCAAGACACAACAGCTTGTGTGTCAGCACCGAACTATCAAGACACAACAGCTTGTGTGTCAGCACCGAACTATCAAGACACAACAGCTTGTGTGTCAGCACTGAACTATCAAGACACAACAGCTTGTGTGTCAGCACTGAACTATCAAGACACAACAGCTTGTGTGTCAGCACTGAACTATCAAGACACAACAGCTTGTGTGTCAGCACTGAACTATCAAGACACAACAGCTTGTGTGTCAGCACTGAACTATCAAGACACAACAGCTTGTGTGTCAGCACCGAACTATCAAGACACAACAGCTTGTGTGTCAGCACTGAACTATCAAGACACAACAGCTTGTGTGTCAGCACCGAACTATCAAGACACAACAGCTTGTGAGTCAGCACTGAACTATCAAGACACAACAGCTTGTGAGTCAGCACTGAACTATCAAGACACAACAGCTTGTGTGTCAGCACTGAACTATCAAGACACAACAGCTTGTGTGTCAGCACTGAACTATCAAGACACAACAGCTTGTGTGTCAGCACCGAACTATTAAGACACAACAGCTTGTGTGTCAGCACTGAACTATCAAGACACAACATCTTGTGTGTCAGCACCGAACTATCAAGACACAACAGCTTGTGAGTCAGCACTGAACTATCAAGACACAACAGCTTGTGAGTCAGCACAGAACTATCAAGACACAACAGCTTGTGAGTCAGCACTGAACTATCAAGACACAACAGCTTGTGTGTCAGCACCGAACTATCAAGACACAACAGCTTGTGAGTCAGCACTGAACTATCAAGACACAACAGCTTGTGAGTCAGAACCGAACTATCAAGACACAACAGCTTGTGAGTCAGCACTGAACTATCAAGACACAACAGCTTGTGAGTCAGCACTGAACTATCAAGACACAACAGCTTGTGAGTCAGCACTGAACTATCAAGACACAACAGCTTGTGTGTCAGCACCGAACTATCAAGACACAACAGCTTGTGAGTCAGCACCGAACTATCAAGACACAACAGCTTGTGAGTCAGCACTGAACTATCAAGACACAACAGCTTGTGAGTCAGCACTGAACTATCAAGACACAACAGCTTGTGTGTCAGCACCGAACTATCAAGACACAACAGCTTGTGAGTCAGCACCGAACTATCAAGACACAACAGCTTGTGAGTAGCACTGAACTATCAAGACACAACAGCTTGTGAGTCAGCACTGAACTATCAAGACACAACAGCTTGTGAGTCAGCACTGAACTATCAAGAAACAACAGCTTGTGAGTCAGCACCGAACTATCAAGACACAACAGCTTGTGAGTCAGCACTGAACTATCAAGACACAACAGCTTGTGTGTCAGCACTGAACTATCAAGACACAACAGCTTGTGTGTCAGCACTGAACTGTCAAGACACAACAGCTTGTGTGTCAGCACTGAACTATCAAGACACAACAGCTTGTGTGTCAGCACCGAACTATCAAGACACAACAGCTTGTGTGTCAGCACTGAACTATCAAGACACAACAGCTTGTGTGTCAGCACTGAACTATCAAGACACAACAGCTTGTGTGTCAGCACTGAACTATCAAGACACAACAGCTTGTGTGCCAGCACCGAACTATCAAGACACAACTGCTTGTGTGTCAGCACTGAACTATCAAGACACAACAGCTTGTGTGTCAGCACTGAACTATCAAGACACAACAGCTTGTGAGTCAGCACTGAACTATCAAGACACAACAGCTTGTGTGTCAGCACTGAACTATCAAGACACAACAGCTTGTGAGTCAGCACTGAACTATCAAGACACAACAGCTTGTGTGTCAGCACTGAACTATCAAGACACAACAGCTTGTGTGTCAGCACTGAACTATCAAGACACAACAGCTTGTGTGTCAGCACTGAACTATCAAGACACAACAGCTTGTGTGTCAGCACTGAACTATCAAGACACAACAGCTTGTGTGTCAGCACTGAACTATCAAGACACAACAGCTTGTGAGTCAGCACTGAACTATCAAGACACAACAGCTTGTGTGTCAGCACTGAACTATCAAGACACAACAGCTTGTGAGTCAGCACTGAACTATCAAGACACAACAGCTTGTGTGTCAGCACTGAACTATCAAGACACAACAGCTTGTGTGTCAGCACTGAACTATCAAGACACAACAGCTTGTGTGTCAGCACTGAACTATCAAGACACAACAGCTTGTGTGTCAGCACTGAACTATCAAGACACAACAGCTTGTGTGTCAGCAATGAACTATCAAGACACAACAGCTTGTGTGTCAGCACTGAACTATCAAGACACAACAGCTTGTGAGTCAGCACTGAACTATCAAGACACAACAGCTTGTGAGTCAGCACTGAACTATCAAGACACAACAGCTTGTGTGTCAGCACTGAACTATCAAGACACAACAGCTTGTGTGTCAGCACTGAACTATCAAGACACAACAGCTTGTGTGTCAGCACTGAACTATCAAGACACAACAGCTTGTGTGTCAGCACTGAACTATCAAGACACAACAGCTTGTGTATCAGCACTGAACTATCAAGACACAACAGCTTGTGTGTCAGCACTGAACTATCAAGACACAACAGCTTGTGTGTCAGCACTGAACTATCAAGACACAACAGCTTGTGTGTCAGCACTGAACTATCAAGACACAACAGCTTGTGTGTCAGCACTGAACTGGCATGATAAACTGTCAAATATGCCGAGAAATACTGAGGCGTACTTATGAGACATTTGGGACTTCTCTGGAATACGATGATGATGGTCAATTTTTGTATTGGTTGTATATGATTTTGTCAAGAGGTTAAGCAAATGTGTATGAATATATGTAATTGTGTGTGAATGTAGGCAGACAGATAATCATGTAGATAAGCAATCGCACAGGAAGTTAACCAAACTGGTAGGCATGCTAATTATACCAAAAGAATAATTAATTCGCAACTTTGTAGAGCCAGTATGTAGATTAAGCCTTAATTGATGGATGACTTAGTATGTGTGTATATATGTATTTTTTTTTTTTAATTCGCATATCCTTTGAAGGACATCGCTGTCAACAGCAGCATCTTTCAGCTGTCTGTTGATTTCTTGGCAAGATTACGCTCAGTAGTTTGCCATTGCTTTCTGAGCGGCCGGCTCAGTTATCCCGCAAGTCACCAGCGGGGGTCGAACCGCTTCAGCTCTCGCCCAGCTACGAGACTCTGCGTGATAAACGGGATTACAGAGAGAAAGTGTTGTGACCCCTCAGCCAGAGAGACCGGCGTATATATGTATACATAATAAATATATAAACAATGTTTAAATATATTTACACATACCGCCAGCATAAAGACATATCAGAAGGACACACACCGACAAATTAGAAGCCATGTTTGTCTACTGTAGAAACGGATGAAGCGTTAATGCTCTCAACAAATAACGCATATTGAATAGCGTCGTATCTGACAGTTTCAGAAACGCACAGAGCACTGCAAGGTGTCGCACAAACATTAATGGATGAAAATTCCGATTCCGATTCCATTTCAAAAACAAAAATTCCAAATTCGTCCTCGTCTAACCTGCTTCAACAGCTGTGGTTATAATTGAGGATCGTGGTTTTTGTGGGTTTATATACCCTAATTCTTGTCTTGTGAGTCCTTTCTCGGACTGGTTATGTATCGTTTGTGTCTGTGACGTCAGCAGTGGTCGGCGGCTATCCTTTGTGCTCTTCTGTTGTTGTGGTTTTCTTTGTTTGTGTAGGCTCCTTCCTCGTCTGGCTGCAGTCCTTATAAGGACATTTCGTAATCCCCCTCCAGCTGGGGGATCGGTCCGTCGCTGTCCATTGTGCATGTTTCATCTTGTTTTCTTTGGTGGTGCAGGCTCCTGGCTTGATTGGTTGCAGTCCTTAAAAGGACTTTTTATTTGGTCTTTTTGTCTCCTTTATTGTGTATTTTCTGTAGGAGCTTATCGACGTTTTCATTTTCCTCCTTGTGTTTGTTTTCACTGTTGCGTTTGCGATACTGCTGCCTAAAGTTTTCTTCCTCCGTGGTCAGCCATGGGACGATTTTACCGTCATCTATATAGTACTCGAAGTCGTTCTCACGGTCGTAGAGTACTACTGGGTATACCATCGGTTTCCCCCGGAGTTTCTTAGGCTTCTTCTTTTCTTTTTCTTCCCAGCGCCTTCTGAATTCCTCGCGCTTGAGTTCCTCCTTGTCGACTGGGTATTCTGTGCCTCCTTCAGAGATCCGACGGTATAGTAGTTCCCTCTTGGGCGTTGTGGTTGGGCTGCTGGCTTCAGCTTGCGATTCAGGCTCGGTCTCTTGGTTTTCTTCTTGCTGTTTCTCTGTGAGTTCTTGTGTGGCTTCTGTTAATTTGTTTTGAAAGAGTCCCATTTCAGCTCTATGCAATTCTCTTTCGGTCTTGATCATTTGTAGGATTTCTTCGTTCTCCTTCTTCATCTCAGCCATGCGCTGAATCTCTTGTTTGATGTCGAGATGGATTTCTTTCATGTCGGCCAGCAGCTTCTCATTATCGCTGGTCGGAGACATCGTCAGCAGTGCCTTGACTTGCTTCTTCAACTCGTCTATCTGCTTTTGAAGTTGATCTCTTTCAGCTTTTGCTATACCCGTGGCTGTCTCGCCCCTCTGCATTGCTTCCTTGAATGGTGTCTTTGTGATGATGGCGATCTTTAGGACGTCTCTGTGTCTCTGCAGGTACGGACAGCCCAGGTATCTTGCTCCATGTTTGCCCAGGCAGTTGGCGCACTTTCTTTTGTTGTTGGGTGCTCGGAAGTCCGTGTCCAGCTTGGCCAGCGGACACTCCTTGAAGGCGTGGTGATCGGCGCAGTATCGGCATATTTCCGTCTTACTGCGACACGTAGCTCTACTGTGCCCGGCCTTCTGACATCTGGAACATTGCGTGATTCTTGGTATGAATCTCTCTGGTTGCTGCATTCTCTTTTTGAATGATGCTGTGGTCGGCATCTCGCTGCCCTCCGACGTCACTACTGCCAAGGTTGTGGGTATCTTGGAGTAGGTGAGAAGCCGCTCCGCCTTCAAGAATCGGATGTGAAGATTCTCTTCACGTAGCTGCTTCAGGATTTCTTCATCTGTCAGCTCCACAGGAATCCGCTTGACAACCCATCGGACTGTTTTCGAGTCGGTGTTTCCGACTCTGGTGTCTTTCTCCTCCTTCTCTGCTGTCTTGGTTCTTGACTGTGTTGGGCTGTCAATCTTCTCCCTCGTAGTAGCTTCAGTGATGGCTGTAGTATCAGGCTCTTTGATGCAGCTAGCAGGTGGGCTCTCGACGTTCTTCTTCTTGTTGTCGGCTCCCACGCTGCACATCTTGGCAACAGCGTGTTTCTTGTTGGATTTTCCACGTGACATTTTCCCGCTGATCAGGCTTCTTGACAGAATAATGCGACTTGACTTGATAGCGCTCGCAGTGCGAATGTAATGGATGAAAAGCCAGTCCTTTGTCTTATATACAAATGTTCAGGCAAATATTAGCACTACCACCTCTCTAATCGTTTATGTCAGACTGTTATGAAACATACATTTAATTGATGCTTTGTGGGACTTGTTCAAATGTCAGTGAAGCACTGTTCGGACCATACTTGTCAACGATTATTGCTATGTGGCTTTTACGTGTTTAGTGTCAATTTCAGATGTGAAAATGGATTCTTGTTACAGTGGTATGGGTTGTTTGGACTGAATGTTTCCTTTCGGTTCATGCCATTTGTTCAAGCATTTTGCTTTACTTATTCTTCGTCCTCCACCACACAGCAGTGTATGTATCACCGTTTATTCTTCGTCCTCTATCACACAGCAGTGTATGTATCACCCTTTATTCTTCGTCCTCTATCACACAGCAGTGTATGTATCACCGTTTATTCCTCGTTGTCTATTACACAGCAGTGTATGTATCACCCTTTATACTCCGTCCTCTATCACAAAGCAGTGTATGTATCATCCTTTATACTCCGTCCTCTATCACACAGCAGTGTATGTATCACCCTTAATACTCCGTCCTCTATCACACAGCAGTGTATGTATCACCGTTTATACTCCGTCCTCTATCACACAGCAATGTATGTATCACCCTTTATTCTTCGAACTCTATCACAGAGCAGTGTATGTATCACCGTTTAGTCCTCGTTCTCTATCACACAGCAATGTATGTATCACCCTTTATACTCCGTCCTCTATCACACAGCATTGTATGTATCACCCTTTATACTCCGTTCTCTATTTCACAACAGTGTATGTATCACCCTTTATTCTTCGTCCTCTGAGAGATGTGGTGGGGAAATGTTTGTGAGTGGTGGATCAGTGCGTGGGTGGCGGCATGTATGTCTCCCTGGTTCTGTGTGAGTGCGTGGAGGTATGTGTGGGTGGGGCAGCAGTGTATGTATAACCCTTTATACTCCGTTTTCTATCACACAGCAGTGTATGTATCATCCTTTATACTCCGTTCTCTATCACACAGCAGTGTATGTATCACCCTTTATACTCCATCCTCTATCACACAGCAGTGAATGTATCACCCTTAATTCTCCGTCCTCTATCACACAGCAGTGTATGTATCACCGTTTATACTCCGTCCTCTATCACAGAGCATTGTATGTATCACCCTTTATTCTTCGAACTCTATCACAGAGCAGTGTATGTATCACCGTTTAGTCCTCGTTCTCTGTCACACAGCAATGTATGTATCACCCTTTATACTCCGTCCTCTATCACACAGCTTTGTAAGCGCGTGGAGGTATGTGTGGGTAGGATAGCAGTGTTTGTATCACCTTTTATACTCCGTCCTCTATCACACAACAGTGTATGTATCACCCTTTATTCTTCGTCCACTGAGAGATGTGGGTGGGGAAATGTGTTAGTGGGGGTCAGTGCGTGGGTGGCGGCATGTATGTTTGCCTGGGTCTGTGTGAGTGCGTGGCAGTATGTGTGGGTGGGAACAGCAGTGTATGCATCACCCTTTATACTCCGTCCTCTATCACACAGCAGTGTATGTATCACCCTTTATACTCCATCCTCTATCACACAGCAGTGTATGTATCACCCTTTATACTCCGTCCTCTATATAACATCAGTGTATGTATCACCCTTTATACTCCGTCTTCTATCACACAGCAGTGTATGTATCACCCTTTATACTCCGTCCTCTATCACACAGAAATGAATGTATCACCCTTTATACTCCGTCCTCTATCACACAGCAGTGTATGTATCACCCTTTATACTCCGTTCTCTATCACACAGCAGTGTATGTATCACCTTTTATACTCCGTCCTCTATCACACAGCAGTGTATGTATCACCCTTTATACTCCGTCCTCTATCACACAGCAGTGTATATATCACCCTTTATACTCCGTCATCTATCACACAGCAGTGTATATATCATCCTTTATACTCCGTCCTCTATCACACAGCAGTGTATGTATAGTCCTTTATTCTTCGTACTCTGAGAGGTGTGGGTGGGGAAATATGTGTGAGTGGGGGATTAGTGCGTGGGTGGCGGCATGTATGTTTGCCTGGTTCTTTGAAGTTCGTGGAGGTATGTGTGGGTGGGATAGCAGTGTTTGTATCACCTTTTATACCCCGTCCTCTATCACACAACAGTGTATGTATCACCCTTTATTCTCCGTCCTCTATCACACAACAGTGTGTGTATCACCCTTTATTCATCGTCCTCTATCACACAGCAGTATTTGTATCACCTTTTATTCTTCGTTCTCTGGCATACAGCAGTGTATGTATCACCCTTTATACTCCGTCTTCTATCACACAACAGTGTATGTATCACCTTTTATTCTTCGTTCTCTGGCATACAGCAGTGTATGTATCACCCTTTATACTCCGTCCTCTATCACACAACAGTGTATGTATCACCCTTTATTCTTCGCCCTCTATCACACAGCAGTGTATGTATCACCCTTTATTCTTCGTTCTCTGTCATACAGCAGTGTATGTATCACCCTTTATACTCCGTTCTCTATCACACAGCAGTGTATGTATCACCCTTTATACTCCGTCCTCTATCACACAGCAGTGTAAGTATCACCCTTTTTACTCCGTCCTCTATCACACACCAGTGTATGTATCACCCTTTATACTCCGTCCTCTATCACACAGCAGTGTATGTATCACCCTTTATACTCCGTTCTCTATCACACAGACGTGTATGTATCACCCTTTATTCTTCGTCCTCTATCACACAGCTGTGTATGTATAAACTTTTATTCTTCGTGCTCCATCACACAGCAGTGTATGTATCACCATTTATTCTTCATCCTCTATCACACTGCAGTGTATGTATCACCCTTTATTCTTCGTCCTCTATTACACAGCAGTGTATGTATCACCTTTTATACTCCGTCCTCTATCACACAACAGTGTATGTATAACCCTTTATTCTTCGTCCTCTGAGAGATGTGGTGGGGAAATGTGTTAGAGGTGGTCAGTGCGTGGGTGGCGGCATGTATGTTTGCCTGGTTCTGTGTGAGTGCGTGGCGGTATGTGTGGGTGGGAACAGCAGTGTATGCATCACCCTTTATACTCCGTCCTCTATCACACAGCAGTGTATGTATCACCCTTTATACTCCGTCCTCTATCACACAGCAGTGTATGTATCACCCTTTATACACCGTCCTCTATATAACACCAGTGTATGTATCACCCTTTATACTCCGTCCTCTATCATACAAGAGTTTATGTATCACCCTTTATACTCCGTCCTCTATCACACAGCAGTGTATGTATCACCCTTTATACTCCGACCACTATCACACAGCAGTGTATGTATCACCCTTTACTCTCCGTCCTCTATCACACAGCAGTGTATTTATCACCCTTTATACTCCGTCCTCTATCACACAGCAGTGTATGTATCACCCTTTATACTCCGTCTTCTATCACACAGCAGTATATGTATCACCCTTTATACTCCGTCCTCTATCACACAGCAGTGTATGTATCACCCTTTATACACCGTCCTCTATCACACAGCAGTGTATGTATCACGCTTTATACTCCGTCCTCTATCACACAGCAGTGTATGTATCACCCTTTATACCCCGTGCTCAATCACACAGCAGTGTATGTATCACCCTTTATATTCCATCCTCTATCACACAGCAGTGTATGTATCACCCTTTATACTCCGTCCTCTATCACACAGCAGTGTATGTATCTCCCTGTATATACCGTCCTCTATTACACAGCAGTGTATGTATCACCCTTTATACTCCGTCCTCTATCACACAGCAGTGTATGTATCACCCTTTATACTCCGTGCTCAATCACACAGCAGTGTATTTATCACCCTTTATACTCCGTCCTCTATCACACAGCAGTGTATGTATCACCTTTTATACTCCGTCCTCTATCACACAACAGTGTATGTATCACCCTTTTTTCTTCGTCCTCTGAGAGATGTGGTGGGGAAATGTGTTAGTGGGGGTCAGTGCGTGGGTGGCGGCATGTATGTTTGCCTGGTTCTGTGTGAGTGCGTGGCGGTATGTGTGGGTGGGAACAGCAGTGTATGCATCACCCTTTATACTCCGTCCTCTATCACACAGCAGTGTATGTATCACCCTTTATACTCCGTCCTCTATCACACAGCAGTGTATGTATCACCCTTTATACTCCGTTCTCTATAAAACATCAGTGTATGTATCACCTTTTATACTCCGTCCTCTATCATACAGGAGTTTATGTATCACCCTTTATACTCCGTCCTCTATCACACAGCAGTGTATGTATCACCCTTTATACTCCGACCACTATCACACAGCAGTGTATGTATCACCCTTTACTCTCCGTCCTCTATCACACAGCAGTGTATGTATAATCCTTTATTCTTCGTACTCTGAGAGGTGTGGGTGGGGAAATATGTGTGAGTGGGGGATTAGTGCGTGGGTGGCGGCATGTATGTTGGCCTGGTTCTTTGAAGTGCGTGGAGGTATGTGTGGGTGGGATAGCAGTGTTTGTATCACCTTTTATATTCCGTCCTCTATCACACAACAGTGTATGTATCACCCTTTATTCTCCGTCCTCTATCACACAACAGTGTGTGTATCACCCTTTATTCATCGTCCTCTATCACACAGCAGTATTTGTATCACCTTTTATTCTTCGTTCTCTGGCATACAGCAGTGTATGTATCACCCTTTATACTCCGTCTTCTATCACACAACAGTGTATGTATCACCTTTTATTCTTCGTTCTCTGGCATACAGCAGTGTATGTATCACCCTTTATACTCCGTTCTCTATCACACAGCAGTGTATGTATCACCCTTTATACTCCGTCCTCTATCACACATCAGTGTAAGTATCACCCTTTTTACTCCGTCCTCTATCACACACCAGTGTATGTATCACCCTTTATACTCCGTCCTCTATCACACAGCAGTGTATGTATCACCCTTTATACTCCGTTCTCTATCACACAGACGTGTATGTATCACCCTTTATTCTTCGTCCTCTATCACACAGCTGTGTATGTATCAACTTTTATTCTTCGTGCTCTATCACACAGCAGTGTATGTATCACCATTTATTCTTCATCCTCTATCACACTGCAGTGTATGTATCACCCTTTATTCTTCGTCCTCTATTACACAGCAGTGTATGTATCACCTTTTATACTCCGTCCTCTATCACACAACAGTGTATGTATCACCCTTTATTCTTCGTCCTCTGAGAGATGTGGTGTGGAAATGTGTTAGTGGGGGTCAGTGCGTGGGTGGCGGCATGTATGTTTGCCTGGTTCTGTGTGAGTGCGTGGCGGTATGTGTGGGTGGGAACAGCAGTGTATGCATCACCCTTTATACTCCGTCCTCTATCACACAGCAGTGTATGTATCACCTTTATACTCCGTCCTCCATAACACAGCAGTGTATGTATCACCCTTTATACACCGTCCTCTATATAACACCAGTGTATGTATCACCCTTTATACTCCGTCCTCTATCATACAAGAGTTTATGTATCACCCTTTATACTCCGTCCTCTATCACACAGCAGTGTATGTATCGCCCTTTATACTCCGACCACTATCACACAGCAGTGTATGTATCACCCTTTACTCTCCGTCCTCTATCACACAGCAGTGTATTTATCACCCTTTATACTCCGTCCTCTATCACACAGCAGTGTATGTATCACCCTTTATACTCCGTCTTCTATCACACAGCAGTATGTGTATCACCCTTTATACTCCGTCCTCTATCACACAGCAGTGTATGTATCACCCTTTATACACCGTCCTCTATCACACAGCAGTGTATGTATCACGCTTTATACTCCGTCCTCTATCACACAGCAGTGTATGTATCACCCTTTATACTCCGTGCTCAATCACACAGCAGTGTATGTATCATCCGTTATATTCCGTCCTCTATCACACAGCAGTGTATGTATCACCCTTTATACTCCGTCCTCTATCACACAGCAGTGTATGTATCTCCCTGTATATACCGTCCTCTATTACACAGCAGTGTATGTATCACCCTTTATACTCCGTGCTCAATCACACAGCAGTGTATGTATCACCCTTTATACTCCGTGCTCAATCACACAGCAGTGTATGTATCACCCTTTATACTCCTTCCTCTATCACACAGCAGTGTATGTATCTCCCTGTATATTCCGTCCTCTATCACACAGCAGTGTATGTATCACCCTTTATACTCCGTCCTCTATCAAACAGCAGTGTATGTATCACCCTTTATACTCCGTGCTCAATCACACAGCAGTGTATTTATCACCCTTTATACTCCGTCCTCTATCACACAGCAGTGTATGTATCACCCTTTATACTCCGTCCTCTATCACACAGCAGTGTATGTATCTCCCTGTATATTCCGTCCTCTATCACACAGCAGTGTATGTATCACCCTTTATACTCCGTGCTCAATCACACAGCAGTGTATTTATCACCCTTTATACTCCGTCCTCTATCACACAGCAGTGTATGTATCACCTTTTATACTCCGTCCTCTATCACACAACAGTGTATGTATCACCCTTTTTTCTTCGTCCTCTGAGAGATGTGGTGGGGAAATGTGTTAGTGGGGGGTCAGTGCGTGGGTGGCGGCATGTATGTTTGCCTGGTTCTGTGTGAGTGCGTGGCGGTATGTGTGGGTGGGAACAGCAGTGTATGCATCACCCTTTATACTCCGTCCTCTATCACACAGCAGTGTATGTATCACCCTTTATAATCCGTCCTCTATCACACAGCAGTGTATGTATCACCCTTTATACTCCGTTCTCTATAAAACATCAGTGTATGTATCACCTTTTATACTCCGTCCTCTATCATACAGGAGTTTATGTATCACCCTTTATACTCCGTCCTCTATCACACAGCAGTGTATGTATCACCCTTTATACTCCGACCACTATCACACAGCAGTGTATGTATCACCCTTTACTCTCCGTCCTCTATCACACAGCGGTGTATGTATAATCCTTCATTCTTCGTACTCTGAGAGGTGTGGGTGGGGAAATATGTGTGAGTGGGGGATTAGTGCGTGGGTGGCGGCATGTATGTTTGCCTGGTTCTTTGAAGTGCGTGGAGGTATGTGTGGGTGGGATATCAGTGTTTGTATCACCTTTTATATTCCGTCCTCTATCACACAACAGTGTATGTATCACCCTTTATTCTCCGTCCTCTATCACACAACAGTGTGTGTATCACCCTTTATTCATCGTCCTCTATCACACAGCAGTATTTGTATCACCTTTTATTCTTCGTTCTCTGGCATACAGCAGTGTATGTATCACCCTTTATACTCCGTCTTCTATCACACAACAGTGTATGTATCACCTTTTATTCTTCGTTCTCTGGCATACAGCAGTGTATGTATCACCCTTTATACTCCGTCCTCTATCACACAACAGTGTATGTATCACCCTTTATTCTTCGTCCTCTATCACACAGCACTGTATGTATCACCCTTTATTCTTCGTTCTCTGTCATACAGCAGTGTATGTATCACCCTTTATACTCCGTTCTCTATCACACAGCAGTGTATGTATCACCCTTTATACTCCGTCCTCTATCACACAGCAGTGTATGTATCACCCTTTTTACTCCGTCCTCTGTCACACAGCAGTGTATGTATCACCCTTTATACTCCGTCCTCTATCACACAGCAGTGTATGTATCACCCTTTATACTCCGTTCTCTATCACACAGACGTGTATGTATCACCCTTTATTCTTCGTCCTCTATCACACAGCTGTGTATGTATCAACTTTTATTCTTCGTGCTCTATCACACAGCAGTGTATGTATCACCATTTATTCTTCATCCTCTATCACACTGCAGTGTATGTATCACCCTTTATTCTTCGTCCTCTATTACACAGCAGTGTATGTATCACCTTTTATACTCCGTCCTCTATCACACAACAGTGTATGTATCACCCTTTATTCTTCGTCCTCTGAGAGATGTGGTGGGGAAATGTGTTAGTGGGGGTCAGTGCGTGGGTGGCGGCATGTATGTTTGCCTGGTTCTGTGTGAGTGCGTGGCGGTATGTGTGGGTGGGAACAGCAGTGTATGCATCACCCTTTATACTCCGTCCTCTATCACACAGCAGTGTATGTATCACCCTTTATTCTCCGTCCTCTATCACACAGCAGTGTATGTATCACCCTTTATACCACCGTCCTCTATATAACACCAGTGTATGTATCACCCTTTATACTCCGTCCTCTATCATACAAGAGTTTATGTATCACCCTTTATACTCCGTCCTCTATCACACAGCAGTGTATGTATCGCCCTTTATACTCCGACCACTATCACACAGCAGTGTATGTATCACCCTTTACTCTCCGTCCTCTATCACACATCAGTGTATTTATCACCCTTTATACTCCGTCCTCTATCACACAACAGTGTATGTATCACCCTTTATACTCCGTCTTCTATCACACAGCAGTATATGTATCACCCTTTATACTCCGTCCTCTATCACACAGCAGTGTATGTATCACCCTTTATACACCGTCCTCTATCACACAGCAGTGTATGTATCACGCTTTATACTCCGTCCTCTATCACACAGCAGTGTATGTATCACCCTTTATACTCCGTGCTCAATCACACAGCAGTGTATGTATCATCCTTTATATTCCGTCCTCTATCACACAGCAGTGTATGTATCACCCTTTATACTCCGTCCTCTATCACACAGCAGTGTATGTATCTCCCTGTATATACCGTCCTCTATTACACAGCAGTGTATGTATCACCCTTTATACTCCGTGCTCAATCACACAGCAGTGTATGTATCACCCTTTATACTCCGTGCTCAATCACACAGCAGTGTATGTATCACCCTTTATACTCCGTCCTCTATCACACAGCAGTGTATGTATCTCCCTGTATATTCCGTCCTCTATCACACAGCAGTGTATGTATCACCCTTTATACTCCGTCCTCTATCAAACAGCAGTGTATGTATCACCCTTTATACTCCGTGCTCAATCACACAGCAGTGTATTTATCACCCTTTATACTCCGTCCTCTATCACACAGCAGTGTATGTATCACCCTTTATACTCCGTCCTCTATCACACAGCAGTGTATGTATCTCCCTGTATATTCCGTCCTCTATCACACAGCAGTGTATGTATCAACCTTTATACTCCGTGCTCAATCACACAGCAGTGTATTTATCACCCTTTATACTCCGTCCTCTATCACACAGCAGTGTATGTATCACCTTTTATACTCCGTCCTCTATCACACAACAGTGTATGTATCACCCTTTTTTCTTCGTCCTCTGAGAGATGTGGTGGGGAAATGTGTTAGTGGGGGTCAGTGCGTGGGTGGCGGCATGTATGTTTGCCTGGTTCTGTGTGAGTGCGTGGCGGTATGTGTGGGTGGGAACAGCAGTGTATGCATCACCCTTTATACTCCGTCCTCTATCACACAGCAGTGTATGTATCACCCTTTATAATCCGTCCTCTATCACACAGCAGTGTATGTATCACCCTTTATACTCCGTTCTCTATAAAACATCAGTGTATGTATCACCTTTTATACTCCGTCCTCTATCATACAGGAGTTTATGTATCACCCTTTATACTCCGTCCTCTATCACACAGCAGTGTATGTATCGCCCTTTATACTCCGACCACTATCACACAGCAGTGTATGTATCACCCTTTACTCTCCGTCCTCTATCACACAGCAGTGTATTTATCACCCTTTATACTCCGTCCTCTATCACACAGCAGTGTATGTATCACCCTTTATACTCCGTCTTCTATCACACAGCAGTATATGTATCACCCTTTATACTCCGTCCTCTATCACACAGCAGTGTATGTATCACCCTTTATACACCGTCCTCTATCACACAGCAGTGTATGTATCACGCTTTATACTCCGTCCTCTATCACACAGCAGTGTATGTATCACCCTTTATACTCTGTGCTCAATCACACAGCAGTGTATGTATCATCCTTTATATTCCGTCCTCTATCACACAGCAGTGTATGTATCACCCTTTATACTCCGTCCTCTATCACACAGCAGTGTATGTATCTCCCTGTATATACCGTCCTCTATTACACAGCAGTGTATGTATCACCCTTTATACTCCGTGCTCAATCACACAGCAGTGTATGTATCACCCTTTATACTCCGTGCTCAATCACACAGCAGTGTATGTATCACCCTTTATACTCCGTCCTCTATCACACAGCAGTGTATGTATCTCCCTGTATATTCCGTCCTCTATCACACAGCAGTGTATGTATCACCCTTTATACTCCGTCCTCTATCAAACAGCAGTGTATGTATCACCCTTTATACTCCGTGCTCAATCACACAGCAGTGTATTTATCACCCTTTATACTCCGTCCTCTATCACACAGCAGTGTATGTATCACCCTTTATACTCCGTCCTCTATCACACAGCAGTGTATGTATCTCCCTGTATATTCCGTCCTCTATCACACAGCAGTGTATGTATCACCCTTTATACTCCGTGCTCAATCACACAGCAGTGTATTTATCACCCTTTATACTCCGTCCTCTATCACACAGCAGTGTATGTATCACCTTTTATACTCCGTCCTCTATCACACAACAGTGTATGTATCACCCTTTATTCTTCGTCCTCTAAGAGATGTGGTGGGGAAATGTGTTAGTGGGGGTCAGTGCGTGGGTGGCGGCATGTATGTTTGCCTGGTTCTGTGTGAGTGCGTGGCGGTATGTGTGGGTGGGAACAGCAGTGTATGCATCATCCTTTATACTCCGTCCTCTATCACACAGCAGTGTATGTATCACCCTTTATACTCCGTCCTCTATCACACAGCAGTGTATGTATCACCCTTTATACACCGTCCTCTATATAACACCAGTGTATTTATCACCCTTTATACTCCGTCCTCTATCATACAAGAGTTTATGTATCACCCTTTATACTCCGTCCTCTATCACACAGCAGTGTATGTATCGCCCTTTATACTCCGACCACTATCACACAGCAGTGTATGTATCACCCTTTACTCTCCGTCCTCTATCACACAGCAGTGTATTTATCACCCTTTATACTCCGTCCTCTATCACACAGCAGTGTATGTATCACCCTTTATACTCCGTCTTCTATCACACAGCAGTATATGTATCACCCTTTATACTCCGTCCTCTATCACACAGCAGTGTTTGTATCACCCTTTATACACCGTCCTCTATCACACAGCAGTGTATGTATCACGCTTTATACTCCGTCCTCTATCACACAGCAGTGTATGTATCACCCTTTATACTCCGTGCTCAATCACACAGCAGTGTATGTATCATCCTTTATATTCCGTCCTCTATCACACAGCAGTGTATGTATCACCCTTTATACTCCGTCCTCTATCACACAGTAGTGTATGTATCTCCCTGTATATACCGTCCTCTATTACACAGCAGTGTATGTATCACCCTTTATACTCCGTGCTCAATCACACAGCAGTGTATGTATCACCCTTTATACTCCGTGCTCAATCACACAGCAGTGTATGTATCACCCTTTATACTCCGTCCTCTATCACACAGCAGTGTATGTATCTCCCTGTATATTCCGTCCTCTATCACACAGCAGTGTATGTATCACCCTTTATACTCCGTCCTCTATCAAACAGCAGTGTATGTATCACCCTTTATACTCCGTGCTCAATCACACAGCAGTGTATTTATCACCCTTTATACTCCGTCCTCTATCACACAGCAGTGTATGTATCACCCTTTATACTCCGTCCTCTATCACACAGCAGTGTATGTATCTCCCTGTATATTCCGTCCTCTATCACACAGCAGTGTATGTATCAACCTTTATACTCCGTGCTCAATCACACAGCAGTGTATTTATCACCCTTTATACTCCGTCCTCTATCACACAGCAGTGTATGTATCACCTTTTATACTCCGTCCTCTATCACACAACAGTGTATTTATCACCCTTTTTTCTTCGTCCTCTGAGAGATGTGGTGGGGAAATGTGTTAGTGGGGGTCAGTGCGTGGGTGGCGGCATGTATGTTTGCCTGGTTCTGTGTGAGTGCGTGGCGGTATGTGTGGGTGGGAACAGCAGTGTATGCATCACCCTTTATACTCCGTCCTCTATCACACAGCAGTGTATGTATCACCCTTTATAATCCGTCCTCTATCACACAGCAGTGTATGTATCACCCTTTATACTCCGTTCTCTATAAAACATCAGTGTATGTATCACCTTTTATACTCCGTCCTCTATCATACAGGAGTTTATGTATCACCCTTTATACTCCGTCCTCTATCACACAGCAGTGTAAGTATCACCCTTTATACTCCGACCACTATCACACAGCAGTGTATGTATCACCCTTTACTCTCCGTCCTCTATCACACAGCAGTGTATGTATAATCCTTTATTCTTCGTACTCTGAGAGGTGTGGGTGGGGAAATATGTGTGAGTGGGGGATTAGTGCGTGGGTGGCGGCATGTATGTTTGCCTGGTTCTTTGAAGTGCGTGGAGGTATGTGTGGGTGGGATAGCAGTGTTTGTATCACCTTTTATACTCCGTCCTCTATCACACAACAGTGTATGTATCACCCTTTATTCTCCGTCCTCTATCACACAACAGTGTGTGTATCACCCTTTATTCATCGTCCTCTATCACACAGCAGTATTTGTATCACCTTTTATTCTTCGTTCTCTGGCATACAGCAGTGTATGTATCACCCTTTATACTCCGTCTTCTATCACACAACAGTGTATGTATCACCTTTTATTCTTCGTTCTCTGGCATACAGCAGTGTATGTATCACCCTTTATACTCCGTCCTCTATCACACAACAGTGTATGTATCACCCTTTATTCTTCGTCCTCTATCACACAGCAGTGTATGTATCACCCTTTATTCTTCGTTCTCTGTCATACAGCAGTGTATGTATCACCCTTTATACTCCGTTCTCTATCACACAGCAGTGTATGTATCACCCTTTATACTCCGTCCTCTATCACACAGCAGTGTATGTATCACCCTTTTTACTCCGTCCTCTATCACACAGCAGTGTATGTATCACCCTTTATACTCCGTCCTCTATCACACAGCAGTGTATGTATCACCCTTTATACTCCGTTCTCTATAACACAGACGTGTATGTATCACCCTTTATTCTTCGTCCTCTATCACACAGCTGTGTATGTATCAACTTTTATTCTTCGTGCTCTATCACACAGCAGTGTATGTATCACCATTTATTTTTCATCCTCTATCACACTGCAGTGTATGTATCACCCTTTATTCTTCGTCCTCTATTACACTGCAGTGTATGTATCACCTTTTATACTCCGTCCTCTATCACACAACAGTGTATGTATAACCCTTTATTCTTCGTCCTCTGAGAGATGTGGTGGGGAAATGTGTTAGTGGGGGTCAGTGCGTGGGTGGCGGCATGTATGTTTGCCTGGTTCTGTGTGAGTGCGTGGCGGTATGTGTGGGTGGGAACAGCAGTGTATGCATCACCCTTTATACTCCGTCCTCTATCACACAGCAGTGTATGTATCACCCTTTATACTCCGTCCTCTATCACACAGCAGTGTATGTATCACCCTTTATACACCGTCCTCTATATAACACCAGTGTATGTATCACCCTTTATACTCCGTCCTCTATCATACAAGAGTTTATGTATCACCCTTTATACTCCGTCCTCTATCACACAGCAGTGTATGTATCACCCTTTATACTCCGACCACTATCACACAGCAGTGTATGTATCACCCTTTACTCTCCGTCCTCTATCACACAGCAGTGTATTTATCGCCCTTTATACTCCGTCCTCTATCACACAGCAGTGTATGTATCACCCTGTATACTCCGTCTTCTATCACACAGCAGAATATGTATCACCCTTTATACTCCGTCCTCTATCACACAGCAGTGTGTGTATCACCCTTTATACTCCGTCCTCTATCACACAGCAGTGTATGTATCACCCTTTATACACCGTCCTCTATATAACACCAGTGTATGTATCACCCTTTATACTCCGTCCTCTATCATACAAGAGTTTATGTATCACCCTGTATACTCCGTCTTCTATCACACAGCAGTATATATATCACCCTTTATACTCCGTCCTCTATCACACAGCAGTGTATGTATCACCCTTTATACACCGTCCTCTATCACACAGCAGTGTATGTATCACCCTTTATACTCCGTGCTCAATCACACAGCAGTGCATGTATCACCCTTTATATTCCGTCCTCTATCACACAGCAGTGTATGTATCACCCTTTATACTCCGTCCTCTATCACACAGCAGTGTATGTATCTCCAAGTATATACCGTCCTCTATTACACAGCAGTGTATGTATCACCCTTTATACTCCGTGCTCAATCACACAGCAGTGTATGTATCACCCTTTATACTCCGTGCTCAATCACACAGCAGTGTATGTATCACCCTTTATACTCCGTCCTCTATCCCACAGCAGTGTATGTATCTCCCTGTATATTCCGTCCTCTATCACACAGCAGTGTATGTATCACCCTTTATACTCCGTCCTCTATCAAACAGCAGTGTATGTATCACCCTTTATACTCCGTGCTCAATCACACAGCAGTGTATTTATCACCCTTTATACTCCGTCCTCTATCACACAGCAGTGTATGTATCACCCTTTATACTCCGTCCTCTATCACACAGCAGTGTATGTATCTCCCTGTATATTCCGTCCTCTATCACACAGCAGTGTATGTATCACCCTTTATACTCCGTTCTCTATCACACAGCAGTGTATGTATCACCTTTTATACTCCGTCCTCTATCACACAACAGTGTATGTATCACCCTTTTTTCTTCGTCCTCTGAGAGATGTGGTGGGGAAATGTGTTAGTGGGGGTCAGTGTGTGGGTGGCGGCATGTATGTTTGCCTGGTTCTGTGTGAGTGCGTGGCGGTATGTGTGGGTGGGAACAGCAGTGTATGCATCACCCTTTATACTCCGTCCTCTATCACACAGCAGAATATGTATCACCCTTTATACTCCGTCCTCTATCACACAGCAGTGTGTGTATCACCCTTTATACTCCGTCCTCTATCACACTGCAGTGTATGTATCACCCTTTATTCTTCGTCCTCTATTACACTGCAGTGTATGTATCACCTTTTATACTCCGTCCTCTATCACACAACAGTGTATGTATAACCCTTTATTCTTCGTCCTCTGAGAGATGTGGTGGGGAAATGTGTTAGTGGGGGTCAGTGCGTGGGTGGCGGCATGTATGTTTGCCTGGTTCTGTGTGAGTGCGTGGCGGTATGTGTGGGTGGGAACAGCAGTGTATGCATCACCCTTTATACTCCGTCCTCTATCACACAGCAGTGTATGTATCACCCTTTATACTCCGTCCTCTATCACACAGCAGTGTATGTATCACCCTTTATACACCGTCCTCTATATAACACCAGTGTATGTATCACCCTTTATACTCCGTCCTCTATCATACAAGAGTTTATGTATCACCCTTTATACTCCGTCCTCTATCACACAGCAGTGTATGTATCACCCTTTATACTCCGACCACTATCACACAGCAGTGTATGTATCACCCTTTACTCTCCGTCCTCTATCACACAGCAGTGTATTTATCGCCCTTTATACTCCGTCCTCTATCACACAGCAGTGTATGTATCACCCTGTATACTCCGTCTTCTATCACACAGCAGAATATGTATCACCCTTTATACTCCGTCCTCTATCACACAGCAGTGTGTGTATCACCCTTTATACTCCGTCCTCTATCACACAGCAGTGTATGTATCACCCTTTATACACCGTCCTCTATATAACACCAGTGTATGTATCACCCTTTATACTCCGTCCTCTATCATACAAGAGTTTATGTATCACCCTGTATACTCCGTCTTCTATCACACAGCAGTATATATATCACCCTTTATACTCCGTCCTCTATCACACAGCAGTGTATGTATCACCCTTTATACACCGTCCTCTATCACACAGCAGTGTATGTATCACCCTTTATACTCCGTGCTCAATCACACAGCAGTGCATGTATCACCCTTTATATTCCGTCCTCTATCACACAGCAGTGTATGTATCACCCTTTATACTCCGTCCTCTATCACACAGCAGTGTATGTATCTCCAAGTATATACCGTCCTCTATTACACAGCAGTGTATGTATCACCCTTTATACTCCGTGCTCAATCACACAGCAGTGTATGTATCACCCTTTATACTCCGTGCTCAATCACACAGCAGTGTATGTATCACCCTTTATACTCCGTCCTCTATCCCACAGCAGTGTATGTATCTCCCTGTATATTCCGTCCTCTATCACACAGCAGTGTATGTATCACCCTTTATACTCCGTCCTCTATCAAACAGCAGTGTATGTATCACCCTTTATACTCCGTGCTCAATCACACAGCAGTGTATTTATCACCCTTTATACTCCGTCCTCTATCACACAGCAGTGTATGTATCACCCTTTATACTCCGTCCTCTATCACACAGCAGTGTATGTATCTCCCTGTATATTCCGTCCTCTATCACACAGCAGTGTATGTATCACCCTTTATACTCCGTCCTCTATCACACAGCAGTGTATGTATCACCTTTTATACTCCGTCCTCTATCACACAACAGTGTATGTATCACCCTTTTTTCTTCGTCCTCTGAGAGATGTGGTGGGGAAATGTGTTAGTGGGGGTCAGTGTGTGGGTGGCGGCATGTATGTTTGCCTGGTTCTGTGTGAGTGCGTGGCGGTATGTGTGGGTGGGAACAGCAGTGTATGCATCACCCTTTATACTCCGTCCTCTATCACACAGCAGTGTATGTATCACCCTTTATACTCCGTCCTCTATCACACAGCAGTGTATGTATCACCCTTTATACTCCGTTCTCTATAAAACATCAGTGTATGTATCACCTTTTATACTCCGTCCTCTATCATACAGGAGTTTATGTATCACCCTTTATACTCCGTCCTCTATCACACAGCAGTGTATGCATCACCCTTTATACTCCGACCACTATCACACAGCAGTGAATGTATCACCCTTTACTCTCCGTCCTCTATCACACAGCAGTGTATTTATAATCCTTTATTCTTCGTACTCTGAGAGGTGTGGGTGGGGAAATATGTGTGAGTGGGGGATTAGTGCGTGGGTGGCGGCATGTATGTTTGCCTGGTTCTTTGAAGTGCGTGGAGGTATGTGTGGGTGGGATAGCAGTGTTTGTATCACCTTTTATACTCCGTCCTCTATCACACAACAGTGTATGTATCACCCTTTATTCTCCGTCCTCTATCACACAACAGTGTGTGTATCACCCTTTATTCATCGTCCTCTATCACACAGCAGTATTTGTATCACCTTTTATTCTTCGTTCTCTGGCATACAGCAGTGTATGTATCACCCTTTATACTCCGTCTTCTATCACACAACAGTGTATGTATCACCTTTTATTCTTCGTTCTCTGGCATACAGCAGTGTATGTATCACCCTTTATACTCCGTCCTCTATCACACAACAGTGTATGTATCACCCTTTATTCTTCGTCCTCTATCACACAGCAGTGTATGTATCACCCTTTATTCTTCGTTCTCTGTCATACAGCAGTGTATGTATCACCCTTTATACTCCGTTCTCTATCACACAGCAGTGTATGTATCACCCTTTATACTCCGTCCTCTATCACACAGCAGTGTATGTATCACCCTTTTTACTCCGTCCTCTATCACACAGCAGTGTATGTATCACCCTTTATACTCCGTCCTCTATCACACAGCAGTGTATGTATCACCCTTTATACTCCGTTCTCTATCACACAGACGTGTATGTATCACCCTTTATTCTTCGTCCTCTATCACACAGCTGTGTATGTATCAACTTTTATTCTTCGTGCTCTATCACACAGCAGTGTATGTATCACCATTTATTCTTCATCCTCTATCACACTGCAGTGTATGTATCACCCTTTATTCTTCGTCCTCTATTACACTGCAGTGTATGTATCACCTTTTATACTCCGTCCTCTATCACACAACAGTGTATGTATAACCCTTTATTCTTCGTCCTCTGAGAGATGTGGTGGGGAAATGTGTTAGTGGGGGTCAGTGCGTGGGTGGCGGCATGTATGTTTGCCTGGTTCTGTGTGAGTGCGTGGCGGTATGTGTGGGTGGGAACAGCAGTGTATGCATCACCCTTTATACTCCGTCCTCTATCACACAGCAGTGTATGTATCACCCTTTATACTCCGTCCTCTATCACACAGCAGTGTATGTATCACCCTTTATACACCGTCCTCTATATAACACCAGTGTATGTATCACCCTTTATACTCCGTCCTCTATCATACAAGAGTTTATGTATCACCCTTTATACTCCGTCCTCTATCACACAGCAGTGTATGTATCACCCTTTATACTCCGACCACTATCACACAGCAGTGTATGTATCACCCTTTACTCTCCGTCCTCTATCACACAGCAGTGTATTTATCGCCCTTTATACTCCGTCCTCTATCACACAGCAGTGTATGTATCACCCTGTATACTCCGTCTTCTATCACACAGCAGTATATGTATCACCCTTTATACTCCGTCCTCTATCACACAGCAGTGTGTGTATCACCCTTTATACTCCGTCCTCTATCACACAGCAGTGTATGTATCACCCTTTATACACCGTCCTCTATATAACACCAGTGTATGTATCACCCTTTATACTCCGTCCTCTATCATACAAGAGTTTATGTATCACCCTATATACTCCGTCTTCTATCACACAGCAGTATATGTATCACCCTTTATACTCCGTCCTCTATCACACAGCAGTGTATGTATCACCCTTTATACACCGTCCTCTATCACACAGCAGTGTATGTATCACCCTTTATACTCCGTGCTCAATCACACAGCAGTGTATGTATCACCCTTTATATTCCGTCCTCTATCACACAGCAGTGTATGTATCACCCTTTATACTCCGTCCTCTATCACACAGCAGTGTATGTATCTCCCTGTATATACCGTCCTCTATTACACAGCAGTGTATGTATCACCCTTTATACTCCGTGCTCAATCACACAGCAGTGTATGTATCACCCTTTATACTCCGTGCTCAATCACACAGCAGTGTATGTATCACCCTTTATACTCCGTCCTCTATCCCACAGCAGTGTATGTATCTCCCTGTATATTCCGTCCTCTATCACACAGCAGTGTATGTATCACCCTTTATACTCCGTCCTCTATCAAACAGCAGTGTATGTATCACCCTTTATACTCCGTGCTCAATCACACAGCAGTGTATTTATCACCCTTTATACTCCGTCCTCTATCACACAGCAGTGTATGTATCACCCTTTATACTCCGTCCTCTATCACACAGCAGTGTATGTATCTCCCTGTATATTCCGTCCTCTATCACACAGCAGTGTATGTATCACCCTTTATACTCCGTCCTCTATCACACAGCAGTGTATGTATCACCTTTTATACTCCGTCCTCTATCACACAACAGTGTATGTATCACCCTTTTTTCTTCGTCCTCTGAGAGATGTGGTGGGGAAATGTGTTAGTGGGGGTCAGTGTGTGGGTGGCGGCATGTATGTTTGCCTGGTTCTGTGTGAGTGCGTGGCGGTATGTGTGGGTGGGAACAGCAGTGTATGCATCACCCTTTATACTCCGTCCTCTATCACACAGCAGTGTATGTATCACCCTTTATACTCCGTCCTCTATCACACAGCAGTGTATGTATCACCCTTTATACTCCGTTCTCTATAAAACATCAGTGTATGTATCACCTTTTATACTCCGTCCTCTATCATACAGGAGTTTATGTATCACCCTTTATACTCCGTCCTCTATCACACAGCAGTGTATGCATCACCCTTTATACTCCGACCACTATCACACAGCAGTGAATGTATCACCCTTTACTCTCCGTCCTCTATCACACAGCAGTGTATTTATAATCCTTTATTCTTCGTACTCTGAGAGGTGTGGGTGGGGAAATATGTGTGAGTGGGGGATTAGTGCGTGGGTGGCGGCATGTATGTTTGCCTGGTTCTTTGAAGTGCGTGGAGGTATGTGTGGGTGGGATAGCAGTGTTTGTATCACCTTTTATACTCCGTCCTCTATCACACAACAGTGTATGTATCACCCTTTATTCTCCGTCCTCTATCACACAACAGTGTGTGTATCACCCTTTATTCATCGTCCTCTATCACACAGCAGTATTTGTATCACCTTTTATTCTTCGTTCTCTGGCATACAGCAGTGTATGTATCACCCTTTATACTCCGTCTTCTATCACACAACAGTGTATGTATCACCTTTTATTCTTCGTTCTCTGGCATACAGCAGTGTATGTATCACCCTTTATACTCCGTCCTCTATCACACAACAGTGTATGTATCACCCTTTATTCTTCGTCCTCTATCACACAGCAGTGTATGTATCACCCTTTATTCTTCGTTCTCTGTCATACAGCAGTGTATGTATCACCTTTATACTCCGTTCTCTATCACACAGCAGTGTATGTATCACCCTTTATACTCCGTCCTCTATCACACAGCAGTGTATGTATCACCCTTTTTACTCCGTCCTCTATCACACAGCAGTGTATGTATCACCCTTTATACTCCGTCCTCTATCACACAGCAGTGTATGTATCACCCTTTATACTCCGTTCTCTATCACACAGACGTGTATGTATCACCCTTTATTCTTCGTCCTCTATCACACAGCTGTGTATGTATCAACTTTTATTCTTCGTGCTCTATCACACAGCAGTGTATGTATCACCATTTATTCTTCATCCTCTATCACACTGCAGTGTATGTATCACCCTTTATTCTTCGTCCTCTATTACACTGCAGTGTATGTATCACCTTTTATACTCCGTCCTCTATCACACAACAGTGTATGTATAACCCTTTATTCTTCGTCCTCTGAGAGATGTGGTGGGGAAATGTGTTAGTGGGGGTCAGTGCGTGGGTGGCGGCATGTATGTTTGCCTGGTTCTGTGTGAGTGCGTGGCGGTATGTGTGGGTGGGAACAGCAGTGTATGCATCACCCTTTATACTCCGTCCTCTATCACACAGCAGTGTATGTATCACCCTTTATACTCCGTCCTCTATCACACAGCAGTGTATGTATCACCCTTTATACACCGTCCTCTATATAACACCAGTGTATGTATCACCCTTTATACTCCGTCCTCTATCATACAAGAGTTTATGTATCACCCTTTATACTCCGTCCTCTATCACACAGCAGTGTATGTATCACCCTTTATACTCCGACCACTATCACACAGCAGTGTATGTATCACCCTTTACTCTCCGTCCTCTATCACACAGCAGTGTATTTATCGCCCTTTATACTCCGTCCTCTATCACACAGCAGTGTATGTATCACCCTGTATACTCCGTCTTCTATCACACAGCAGTATATGTATCACCCTTTATACTCCGTCCTCTATCACACAGCAGTGTGTGTATCACCCTTTATACTCCGTCCTCTATCACACAGCAGTGTATGTATCACCCTTTATACACCGTCCTCTATATAACACCAGTGTATGTATCACCCTTTATACTCCGTCCTCTATCATACAAGAGTTTATGTATCACCCTATATACTCCGTCTTCTATCACACAGCAGTATATGTATCACCCTTTATACTCCGTCCTCTATCACACAGCAGTGTATGTATCACCCTTTATACACCGTCCTCTATCACACAGCAGTGTATGTATCACCCTTTATACTCCGTGCTCAATCACACAGCAGTGTATGTATCACCCTTTATATTCCGTCCTCTATCACACAGCAGTGTATGTATCACCCTTTATACTCCGTCCTCTATCACACAGCAGTGTATGTATCTCCCTGTATATACCGTCCTCTATCACACAGCAGTGTATGTATCACCCTTTATACTCCGTGCTCAATCACACAGCAGTGTATGTATCACCCTTTATACTCCGTCCTCTATCCCACAGCAGTGTATGTATCTCCCTGTATATTCCGTCCTCTATCACACAGCAGTGTATGTATCACCCTTTATACTCCGTCCTCTATCAAACAGCAGTGTATGTATCACCCTTTATACTTCGTGCTCAATCACACAGCAGTGTATTTATCACCCTTTATACTCCGTCCTCTATCACATAGCAGTGTATGTATCACCCTTTATACTCCGTCCTCTATCACACAGCAGTGTATGTATCTCCCTGTATATTCCGTCCTCTATCACACAGCAGTGTATGTATCACCCTTTATACTCCGTCCTCTATCACACAACAGTGTATGTATCACCCTTTTTTCTTCGTCCTCTGAGAGATGTGGTGGGGAAATGTGTTAGTGGGGGTCAGTGCGTGGGTGGCGGCATGTATGTTTGCCTGGTTCTGTGTGAGTGCGTGGCGGTATGTGTGGGTGGGAACAGCAGTGTATGCATCACCCTTTATACTCCGTCCTCTATCACACAGCAGTGTATGTATCACCCTTTATACTCCGTCCTCTATCACACAGCAGTGTGTGTATCACCCTTTATTCATCGTCCTCTATCACACAGCAGTATTTGTATCACGCTTTATACTCCGTCCTCTATCACACAGCAGTGTATGTATCACCCTTTATACTCCGTGCTCAATCACACAGCAGTGTATGTATCACCCTTTATATTCCGTCCTCTATCACACAGCAGTGTATGTATCACCCTTTATACTCCGTCGTCTATAAAACATCAGTGTATGTATCACCTTTTATACTCCGTCCTCTATCATACAGGAGTTTATGTATCACCCTTTATTCTTCGTACTCTGAGAGGTGTGGGTGGGGAAATATGTGTGAGTGGGGGATTAGTGCGTGGGTGGCGGCATGTATGTTTGCCTGGTTCTTTGAAGTGCGTGGAGGTATGTGTGGGTGGGATAGCAGTGTTTGTATCACCTTTTATACTCCGTCCTCTATCACACAACAGTGTATGTATCACCCTTTATTCTCCGTCCTCTATCACACAACAGTGTGTGTATCACCCTTTATTCATCGTCCTCTATCACACAGCAGTATTTGTATCACCTTTTATTCTTCGTTCTCTGGCATACAGCAGTGTATGTATCACCCTTTATACTCCGTCTTCTATCACACAACAGTGTATTATCACCTTTTATTCTTCGTTCTCTGGCATACAGCAGTGTATGTATCACCCTTTATACTCCGTCCTCTATCACACAACAGTGTATGTATCACCCTTTATTCTTCGTCCTCTATCACACAGCAGTGTGTGTATCACCCTTTATTCATCGTCCTCTATCACACAGCAGTATTTGTATCACGCTTTATACTCCGTCCTCTATCACACAGCAGTGTATGTATCACCCTTTATACTCCGTGCTCAATCACACAGCAGTGTATGTATCACCCTTTATACTCCGTCCTCTATAAAACATCAGTGTATGTATCACCTTTTATACTCCGTCCTCTATCATACAGGAGTTTATGTATCACCCTTTATACTCCGTCCTCTATCACACAGCAGTGTATGTATCATCCTTTATTATTCGTCCTCTATCACACAGCAGTGTATGTATCACCCTTTATACTCCGTCCTCTATCACACAACAGTGTATGTATCACCCTTTATTCTTCGTTCTCTGAGAGATGTGGGTGGGGAAGTGTATGTGAGTGGGGGATGAGTGCGTGGGTGGCGGCATGTATTATTGCCTGGTTCTGTGTGAGTGCGTGGAGGTATGTGTGGGTGGGAAAGCAGTGTATGTATCACCCTTTATACTCCGTCCTCTATCACACAGCAATTTATGTATCACCCTTTATACTCCGTTCTCTATCACACAGCAGTGTATGTATCACCCTTTATTCTTCGTCCTCTATCACACAGCAGAGTATGTATCATACTTTATTCTTCGTCCTCTATCACACAGCAGCAGTGTATGTATCACCCTTTATTCTTTGTCCTCTATCACAAAGCAGTGTATATATCACCCTTTATACTCCGTCCTCTATCACACAGCAGTGTATGTATCACCCTTTATACTCCGTCCTCTATCACACAGCAGTGTATGTATCATCCTTTATTATTCGTCCTCTATCACACAGCAGTGTATGTATCACCCTTTATACTCCGTCCTCTATCACACAACAGTGTATGTATCACCCTTTATTCTTCGTTCTCTGAGAGATGTGGGTGGGGAAATGTATGTGAGTGGGGGATCAGTGCGTGGGTGGCGGCATGTATTATTGCCTGGTTCTGTGTGAGTGCGTGGAGGTATGTGTGGGTGGGAAAGCAGTGTATGTATCACCCTTTATACTCCGTTCTCTATCACACAGCAGTGTATGTATCACCCTTTATTCTTCGTCCTCTATCACACAGCAGAGTATGTATCATACTTTATTCTTCGTCCTCTATCACACAGCAGTGTATGTATCACCCTTTATTCTTTGTCCTCTATCACATAGCAGTGTATTTATCACCCTTTATTCTTCGTCCTCTATCACACAGCAGTGTATGTATCACCCTTTATTCTTCGTCCTCTATCACATAGCAGTGTATGTATTACCCTTTATTCTTCGCCTTCTATCACACAGCAGTGTATGTATCACCCTTTATTCTTCGTCCTCTATCACACAGCAGTGTATGTATCACCCTTTTTAGCTGCCAGCCATTTATTTTAGTAGCGGTCACTAGCTTTGAACTGTAGTTCATTCACCTGCTCATACATTCGCGTGCTAATACTTCTATTACACTGGGCTGATTTTTGCGGGTGGATTAGCTTTTCCTATTACCAGTGTCCCTCGCCATCAGGAGAACCCACTCCAACTTATGAGATACTTGCAATTTTTGGCCCTTCGTCCACATTTTGGACCATCAGCACGCCGGAAGTTTAAGAGCGAAGTTTAAGAAGCTCTTATCCATTCAGCCATACTGACCTCCGGCACACAGTTTGAAGGTCATCTATTTACTCCACAGATCCTCTACAAGCTGTCCAGGCACGGCTCATGATTTAGGTCTGTTTATCTGGTTACTTTACAAATCCTTTACAAGATGTCCAGGCTCGGCGCATTGTTTATGTCTGCTTATCTCTCTACGCTACAGATCCTTTCCACGCTGTGCAGGCTCGGGTCATGGTTCAGGTCTGCTTATCTCGTGGAGCCGACACTTTGGAGGACACATTTCGCTATTTGTTGACCTTCCCCGCATTGGTACATGTCTGACCTTTCAACTGTCATTTTGTTGGACAGATGTTGTTTGAATTTTCAGTGACACGTTTTCAGTTAAAACGTGATCAATTTGTCGCCTCTTTGTAAAGAGAAGCATTGGTATTAATATTTCTTTAAAATAAATATTGTTTACTGATGGGATCGCTTCTTACGTTGCTCTGTCTTCAGTTTATGATATTATCCATCACTAATAGCATGACTGCCGGTCTCTCTGGCTGTGGGGTTATAACACTTTCTCTCTGTAATCCCGTTTATCACGCAGAGTCTCGCAGCGGAGCGAGAACTGAGGTGGTTCGACCCCCGCTCGTGACTTGCGGATACTCAGCCGGCCGCTCAGAAAGCAATGGCAAACTACTGAGCGTAATCTTGCCAAGAGATCAACAGACAGCTGAAAGATGCTGCTGTTGACAGCTAAGTCCTGTAAAAGGATACGCAAAACATTTTTAATAGCATGACTATTTTTATTTATATTTCAACATATGTTGTAAACTACACGTTTCCACTATTTCATATCCGTTTTAAGTCTATACCATAATGTTGTCTTGTAGAGCGGTCAGAAGGTCGTATATTGCGTTGTTCTTATTGTCCCATAAGACTTCCCATTATTACAAACCGATAGTTTTTAAGTTAGTTAGTTGCATATCCTTTAAAGGACGTCGCAGTCAACCCCAGCATTTTAGCTGTTTGTGATATATTGGAAAGTTTACGTTTAGTAGTTTTCCATAGCTTTCTGGTTTTATACCGCGTTCGAAACACAGCTATGTGTGTTTTGGAAACAGCCCGCCTTGCTTTGGTTTCCAAACAAAGATATGGGTGTCAGTCGTTCAGAACGCTATAACAAACTACTGAACGTAAAGCTGCTAAGAAATCACAAACAGGCAAAGCATAGCTGGCGTTGACTGCGACGTCCTGTAATGGATATACAACTACATTTTTATTGTAATGTGTACTTCACGGCCGTTGCTATTATGACTTGCATCACTGGGCCATCTGTATATGTGTGTCCATTCTATGGCTGAGTACTTTTCTCTTATGTAACTTATAGTAATGAATCTCCATAAATAATCGAATGCTTTTCTTTGTCCCTTATGGTATAAAGTGCTGTAGCATTGCGTTGGATAACAAATTCTGGCTAAATTAGAACATATTCGGAAGCCATTGTGTGTAACAAGAAAAATAACACTATAGGCATAAAATGTCTCTGAACGGCAGAATTTTATATCAGCTGTCATTCTTTTCATCGTCATCCTGAAGGAAAATAAATGCATGATAGTCTTTACTGTTTATTCCCAAATGAAATGTGGTTACTTGCTGCAAAACCTGCACAATGGAAGACAGTAGGAAAATACACGAAGTGTGGAATATCTGCTTAATACGACAAGAATCACAAAAAGAGAGATTTCCAGCAATATATCTTCATCGGAAAATAAAAACGACACTCAAATCACAAATAATGAATACAATGACAATAATGACATCACTGACGATGGTATCTTGACAGACGATAGCTATGCGCTTCATAAGAAGGCATAATAACCTCTCCATAGCGCACAGGCTGGACTGAAATGAAGAGACAATGTGTTGCCCTTGCAGTATGATCCCTCTCTCGGCCTGCCTAGTTTACGCCACAGAAAAGGTAACACTAATATATCTGGAACAAGATAAGCTGCAGAGGCTGCAGGATCAGGAAAGCAGTCTTTACCTGTCTGTCTGTTATTTCTTCGATCTTAGACCAATTTTCGACCAATGTTTAGGACCTGGTCTGCCCTGCCATGGCATTTAGTATTTAGGTTGCATTTCCTCAACAACAGAATAAGGCTTGTACCCTCCCAATTGCGCTATTCCGCCCGAAGCTGTTGTGGGGTGGCGGGTTTGGTGAGCGCTGCCCAACATTTGGCGCTAACAGAAAGCGGGTGGTAGCATCTACTGTTATACGGTAGCTCAGCACGTTAAAGACAATATGATCATGAAAATTAGTGTGAATATGTAACTGGAATAGGAAGGGCAGTCTCTCCAGGTGACTGTCACAAGAGCGACGATCTTTGGGCTATATGATGACAAACACTTCGTGATTTTCCTAACATGTTTGTCAGTCTGATACATTGCTAATAAGAACAGTAAAGGAACACCATGAAATATTAGGACATGTCAAAGAGAGGTTCCCCACATTTGGCAACTATCAGCTATTAGTTTTAACCCTGAACGGCTATATTGCTTATTTGTAATCAATTATTTATCATCGCATCAAAACACGAGATAGTTTCCCTGTTCACAAAAATTAGTTTTACTGTTCACAAAAGTACCTTTCTGAATGTTAATATTGTCAAAACGCTTTTAACGAATGTGTGAGTGTGTGTGTGCGTGCGTGCGTGCGTGTGTGCGTGTGTGTGTCTGTGTGCGCGCGCGCGTGCGTGCGTGTGTGCGTGCGTGCGTTCTTGTGTCTTTTAGATCTTCTTCATAATATTCTTCACAAATTGTTCGGTACCTTATGAGGAATTGCAATACTTCACATAGTTACTGGGTGAGTGAAAGCATCCTCACTGATATCCCCTTACAAATGAAAGATTATCGGTGAAACACGAAATGACGTCAGTGAAATATGAAGAAATATTAGTGAAACTTGAAAAGTTATCAGTGAAACATGTAGGGATATCAGTGAAACATGAAGGGATATCAGTGAAACATGAAGGGATATATGTTAAACATGAAGGGATATCAGTGAAACATGAAGGGATATATGTGAAACATGAAGGGATATCAGTGAAACATGAAGGGATATCAGTGAAACATGACGGGATATATGTTAAACATGAAGGGATATCAGTAAAACATAAAGGGATATATGTGAAACATGAAGGGATATCAGTTAAACATAAAGGGATATATGTGAAACATGAAGGGATATCAGTTAAACATGAAGGGATATCAGTGAAACATGAAGGGATATATGTGAAATATAACAGAGTACCTGTTATAAGGGGATGGTGCGCAAGCTAAATATCTAAAGATGCATTAGCTAATAATGCACGCTTGAGCACCATAGCTAAGGGTAGCCATGGGTGTTGTTAGATGACAACAAAAACAGAGGGATCTTGACGGCCGCTGGTCAGGTCGCCGGTATAGAGTAAGGCTTCATCTGGCCTGTAGTGTATTGTGCTGAGTACCTTTTTGTAATTATCAACCTTGTACGATGCCTTTGTTGAGTCGGCCTGTTGTAAATGACATGACAACCTGTATGCTGCCTTTCGTGCAAGTCAATAAACATAAGCCTTTGTTAATGAGTACGGCCTTCCTCGTGTTATGAGAGAATGCGGTCCTGTGAAGTACTACCACTTATCTGATCCGGCTTTATTTAGATCGCCTGCGCTGTTACAGGTGGTCTAAACTGGTGCCGTGATCAGGTTTCGAACCTGGACGAGCGGATTGGTGCGGCAATGAAATAATCGAAGCGCAACTTTGTTTCTTGGCTCTCCCAAGAGCCGTTACTTCACACAATCGTTTTCAGGGGCTACAAGATCCGTTACTTCGCATAATCGTTTTCAAGGGCTACAAGAGGCGTTACTTCGCATAATCGTTTTCAAGGGCTACAAGAGCCGCTACTTTGCATAATCGTTTTGTCAAAAGCCGCAGTCAATTGTTCCAGGCCTTGTCAGAATCCGCAGTCAATTATTCCAGGC
The DNA here is from genome assembly GCA_963921405.1 of Cepaea hortensis. Classification (NCBI taxonomy): domain Eukaryota; kingdom Metazoa; phylum Mollusca; class Gastropoda; order Stylommatophora; family Helicidae; genus Cepaea; species Cepaea hortensis. The sequence continues at coordinate 35,493,856 of OY992883.1, forward strand.
CTTGTCAGAAGCCGCAGTCAATTGTTCCAGGCCTTGTCAAAAACCGCAGTCAATTGTTCCAGGCCTTGTCAGAAGCCACAGTTCATCGTTTCGTCAGAAGCCGCAATCAGAGCAGCTTGTCACACCCGCAATTCGTTTTCCTGGGGCTGCTTGTCAGAGCCGCCAAACCTCGTATTCTGAGCTGCTGGACAGAGCTGCCATCGTGACCTTGGGATGCTTGTCGGAGTTGCCATCATCGTGTCCTGGGCTGACCTAACCGTTGTCCTTGGGCGTCACTATGCTGGAAACCAAGATGTCTGCCTGCCTTGAGGTTGCTGTGTTATCGGGGCTGTTGACCGAGCCGTTACCTTGAGGTCATCGTGTCGTTGGATTGACCTTGGCTGCCTACTGTGAAGTTACTGTCGGGGCTGCTGCGCTATTGTGTCGTTGGATTGACCTTGGCTACCTGAAGTGAGGTCACTGCTGGACTTACTGGAGCTGTGCGGCTGAATTAACCGGGCTGCTGCACTTGAGGTCGTTGTGTCGCTGGATTTTCTTTCTCCATCATGCCTCTCTACCCAGTGTGTGATATGGAATGACACTGATTTGAGAACGTTTCTTGCTCTAGAATCCTGAGAGGCCCTGGAAGTCATTGCAGGTCTGTTTGAAGTATGTGGAACCGAAAGACAATGTTAGCTGAGTAAGCGAAGTTTAATTTAAATTAGTTAAGGATTAGGCATGTGTGTATAATTAATTGTTTTAAGATAGAATTGAAGAATTGAAAACCTGATGCATGTTTTATTTAAAGATTTGTCTTTGAGTAACCTTTTGCAGAGTATGGTATAGCGATAAAAAGCTGCCTACGTATTGAAAACAACAAGGGATTTATATCATAAAGGTGTGGTGAGTCATGAAAATCTTTTATAGGAAGCTAGGACGTGTGACAGAGTTTATAGATGGCTTAAAAATGGACGTAAATAGAATTTCGTCTATGATAGAATTGATAAATAGGCAGACGCCTGAACGAACGGAGCACGAGACAGGGGTGAAATATTATGGTGTAGGCAAGCCCAATAGATGGCAGCCGGTTAATAGGAATGATAACCAGTATGCCTACAATACTAAAGTTATCAACTATATAAATATGAAACCAGATAAGAGGGAGACACAGAGATATATAGGGAAACGAAACAAAAATTTAGGAATTGGTAATGGTCAGAAAAGGAAACAGTGGTCTTGGCCTTCAAATAGTGAAAGCGCAAGAGCTTTACAAGAAAACTGGTTACAGATCAGACAGTTGCGATATTCCATTGCAAAGTTGAGTAACAGAGAAGAAAACACAGACATAACTTTACTTAGCCAGAAAGTGTTTTCAGTCTTTAGCGTCAGACAAGAAAAAGAGACACAGACACAGCCAGTCAGTAATGTGGAGAAGAGTACTCAGACACAGATTTATAAAGTAGAAAGGAAAACTCAATCAAAACCAACTCAGTTGAAAGTGACCAAGGGAGACACAGTTAAATTTAAGGAGGCAGGCCGTGCAGAGGTTAGACAGACCAAGACAAAAGACACCAAAAGAAAAATTAGAAAGAGTGCCAAGGTTAGATCTGCAACGAGTTTGCTTGTAAATATAGGGAATGATTCGTCAGAGGCATCGGATAACCAGGGAGCAGTAGTGCGGAATACTAGTTTAATAAATTTGTATGCAGATAATGAAGACGAAAGTTTAGCCGGATTGGCAGATATTGAAGATAATGTGCGTGACCATAAGTTACTTAAATTCAAAAGGAATAAGAAAATTGTAAAAGAAGAGTACCCAGAGTGGAGAGAAATTAATTCTTCCAATTGGACGTTTGACAATAACCAAGAAACTATAGCTATTACTAGTGATTTGTCAGAAGAAGATACCAATATATATGGCAGAAAAGTATTAAAAGCTAGGAGACGAATTCCAAACATGAGAGAAAAAGATACTTTAAAAAAGAAAGATGTTTGCCTAGTAGAAAGTAGAACACAAAAACAGCGGAAGACTGAAGCAGCGGTGGACAAAGCTAGAAGTCTCATGAAATCGATAAGACCATGGTTATATTTAAATAAGAATTAACTGATACGAGAAGCTTTAAGTATTTTGTAATTGAGGTTGGAGTAATTCAAGTTTGATTAGGGTTATACCAGCTCAAATGTTATGGTTGCTGCGGAGAGGATTAGAGTGGAAAGCGGTGGAGATTACTGCAAGTGATGTGTGATGTTGAGAACTGATGTAGTGTTGTCTTGTGTTGTATAATTTGTTTTGGGGTATGGAAGAGCGAGCGTAAAGATACATGGAGCAGTCATAGAATAGTGACCGATTGGGTAGTGCGGCTGTTATAGCCTGAGAATAGCGCGAAGAAGTAGATCATTGTTATAGGAGTAGGATGAAGTGATGAGGAGATTGATTTGATGAGAAGCGAAGGAGTAGTTGAGTGTCGGAGTGATCTGGCTGGTTATGTTGTAGATGCGTAGGGGATCTCCTTGCGTGCGTAGGCGTGTGGACAGACCTGTGTTCGTCGCGCTGATTGGAGCAGGAGTTAAGTTTTGGGAAACGCCGTCTGGTTAGAATGCATGGATAGAAAGATGTCAGGTTCTCAGTAATAACAGAGCGAGATATACTTCATAAATGTTTGAAGTGACAAAATTGTGTAAGAAGCACCTAGAGGATGCACTGTCTAAGCGAGCATAGTATGCGCGTGTTGAAGACAGAGGTTGACGGTGTAGCGCATTGAGTGTGTCTGACTGTGTTTTAGAGGAGGTGAGATGTGGAATGTCGGAGCAGTTTGCTGTAGAGAATTAGGTAGGACATAGAGTGCCATGCGCGCATATTTTGTGTTTGGTTGTGATGATTAGGGAATAGACGAGTTAGAGTGTAAAACGTGGGATGTTTGTGTTGAGTGATGTGTGCTGGAGCAGTTGACGTAATGTAAAACTGACACGGAGAGATATAGGCTGCTTATAAATGTTGGTTGTTAAAGCTAATGTGTTGTTTGAGCAGGGTTGACTCTGAGCTTTTGACTGGGAGTTAATAATTGAGAAAAGTGGAAATAGGAAAGTAGTTGCATTATGAAAGTCTAGTGTCAGATATTGAATTGACGTTTTGTTGACGTGTTATGAAGCAGATCCGGAATCATTGGCAGAGACATGTCGAAGCAAGAGTGCCTGATACAGAGAAATGAGAGAAGATGTTATTTGTATGCCTAATCGGAGTGAGGTTTTTGTGAGGAGATAGTCGTTACCCGTATGCGGTTTTGGTTAGTGTCTCTGAAAGAGTCCCGATAAATGTGAGTAACCTTGAGTAGTGGTGAGAGATGATGGAGATTAGTGATGCGGGAGAATGAAACGTTGGTTGCGTCGGGTGGACGAGAGACTTGAACTGAAAGAATGTCCTTATGAAGTGAAAGTGGAATTAGTTGTTGGTACAAATCAAATCCAGGGGAAGCAACTAGATTAGAAAATAAGTGTGCCGAGTTAAAATTTCCCTTAGTAGGTAGATGAGTTGTAGTACGCTGGGACAGCCACACTAGTTAGTAAATGGAGCAATTTGAGCTGTAGTTAACAAAAATTGCTTGGTTCATATTTCAAATACAGTGGTGTTGCTATGATTTAGTTTTGTAATGGATGGACTATTATGAAGGGGGATAATCAATGGTTTGAGTTGTAAAGTTAACTCCGAATTTGTTATGATTTATTAACCAGCCTGGAATGTTCAATTTTAGGATATGACTTGTTGTGTTGTCATTCTTTTACGGGTAAACTGCCGGTCCGTAAAAGAGACCGGTAATGGTAGATGACATTAAGTAATTTTGTCTTGATTTAAATTTATGCTTGTTTTGTTATGTATATTATGTCGGGGATAAAACCATGTATGTAAATTTGGGGGAATGATATCCTGTTTTGATTTAGACTTCGTTTCCGATTGCTCATGAATTGTGGTTCCAATTGTTTATTGGATAGTCAGTAGTTTGTTATTTATGATTGAGTTGGTTGAGACTAGACCTTATTGAAAAGGCTAATAAGACTCTTCGTTCAGATAAAGAGAGACATATTCGCCTCGTGGAAGTGGGTGCACTAAATTGCAGTTGATAAAGAGTCAATTTTGTAATGGCGTGGAAGATGGCTAATAGATAATTGAAAAATATAAGTGCTGCGCTAGTCAGCGTTATTAGAAACACATAGATAGAATACTATGCTTGGATGTGGGGGTTATAATAGGTGCTGCGCTGGTCAGCGTTAATAGAAAAACATGGATTGAATGCCATGTTTGGATCGTGGGAGAGATTGGTTGAACTTAAAAATGAGGCTGTGGATTTCAGCACATATTATAATGGTCAGGTTCATAATGAACGATGAATGACAGGGATGTTTAAGAGAGATGCGATAATAGGAACACATATGGACTGGGTGCCATGTTTGATATGTGAGGGGTTGTTTTAGTCCGGGAGTAATCATAGACGGGACTGTGGATAGCAGTACAGTAGTTGGGGGATTAAATGATGAATAGTAAATTGTAAGGGGAAGTAAGTATGTTCATAATAAATGAACATGGTCAATATTAATGTAGAGTGGTTACAGCGAACATTGATTGAAAGCCATGAAGTTTGTGGGGGAAAAGGAAGGTCCGTGATATATGGACTAATAAAGAATAAAGTTTATTACAAAGGATAATATGATAGACAGAGTGGACGTTCACAGACATGAGGTTAGTGGTAATATTTTGTTGCTGTGGATACGGCATAAATTGAGAAATTAGAGGTTTTAGGAGGTAATGGACATTGATAATATTATTAGTTTGCTTACGCCTTGAGTGTAATAGATTAAGAGAGATAATAGGGAAGCTGATATGAAGTATTCCGGAGTTGCTGGAGTGGTGTATGTAATGATCAAAGATTAAGTGATATGAATATTTTAGTGGGTGATGTTTATAAGGCCCACAATGGACCTTTTGATTGCGTTCTCGAGAGGTATTTTGTGGTTAACATTACATTTCGAGGTTGCTGTGATGAGCTGGTTAATAGAAGGGATATTAATGATGTTTGTTTTTTTTTTGGTGTTTGGTGCTATGGATAATAGCGCAAACTGTAGTAGCCAGAGATTGGGTAATAGGAGATGAAATTAGTAGAAGTTTTGCCATAATAAATGGTGAGAGATATGTATATTTTTTTTACGACTTTACTGCATGCAGTCTCAGGGTGACATGGTGGGGTAAATGTGAGTATGGTTTTGTGAGGAAGAGTTCTTGTTCTTTGATCTCCTGTGGCCACCGATTATTTGTCTTCCTATCGTGTGGATGCCTTCAAGATGGTTGAATTTGGAGAAATTGTAATGCTGAGGTACTGGTTATTGGCGTAGACATGTTGATGTTGATGATAGAGAGTAATAAAGTGTTTTGAATTTGTATGATATACAGGTACATGATGACAATAGAGGTAAAATTAAAATTTAATGAGGGTGTAAGCGGATTGCTTGTGGAAGAGAAGAAGTTTTTAAGGCTTAAAGTAATGATAGGGGGTGATGGCAGATAGTTATAGGACCGACCCATAAGTGGTTGAGTAAAGTTCTTTTGTAGGTGGTGGTAGCGGATGGCTATGGATCTCAAGAAAAGTTAAGAAATGATGGGGTAGTAATTGATAAAGATAGTAAGAGTCAGGAAGACTCCGGTGATAAGCAATAGTTGGGGCTTATAGAAAGTCCCAGGTTATATGTTACTTAGATTTATTTTTTTTGGCTGTGTTTTTAGAATTTAGAGGTTATAGGTTGAGTGTGTTAAAGTAGGTTTTGGGTTCTAAGACTTTTCGGGGAAAAGTCTTCGTTGGGTGAATAAGGTATTATAACAGAGTACCTGTTATAAGGGGATGGTGCGCAAGCTAAAGATCTAAAGATGCATTAGCTAATAATGCACGCGTGAGCACCATAGCTAAGGGTAGCCATGGGTGTTGTTAGATGACAACAAAAACAGAGGGATCTTGACGGCCAGCTGGTGAGGTCGCCGGTATAGAGTAAGGCTTCATCTGGCCTGTAGTGTATTGTGCTGAGTACCTTTTTGTAATTATCAACCTTGTATGATGCCTTTGTTGAGTCGGCCTGTTGTAAATGACATGACAACCTGTATGCTGCCTTTCGTGCAAGTCAATAAACATGAGCCTTTGTTAATGAGTACGGCCTTCCTCGTGTTATGAGAGAATGCGGTCCTGTGAAGTACTACCACTTATCTGATCCGGCTTTATTTAGATCGCCTGCGCTGTTACAGAAACATAAAGGGATATCAGTGAAACATGAAGGGATATATGTGAAACATGAAGGGATATCAGTGAAACATGAAGGGATATCAGTGAAACATGAAGGGATATCAGTGAGACATGAAGGGATATCAGTGAAACATGAAGGGATATCAGTGAAACATGAAGTTATATCAGTGAAACATGAAGGGATATATGTGAAACATGAAGGGATATCAGTGAAACATGAAAGGATATTAGTGATACATGAAGGGATATATGTGAAACATGTAGGGATATCAGTAAAACATGAAGGGATATATGTGAAACATGAAGGGATATCAGTGAAACATGAAGGGATATCAGTGAAACATTAAGGGATATCAGTGAAACATGAAGATATATCAGTGAAACATGAAGATATATCAGTGAAACATGTATCTATATATGTGAAACATGAAGGGATATCAGTGAAACATGAAGGGATATCAATGAAACATGAAGGGATATATGTGAAACATGAAGGGATATCAGTGAAACATGAAGGGATATCAGTGAAACATGAAGGGATATTAGTGAAACATGAAGGCATATCAGTGAAACATGAAGGGATATTAGAGAAACATGAAGGGATATATGTTAAACATGTAGTGATATATGTGAAACATGAAGAGATATATGTGAAACATGAAGAGATATCAGTGAAAGATGAAGGGATATCAGTGAAGCATGAAGAGATATCAGTGAAACATGAAGGGATATCAGTGAAACATGAAGGGATATCAGTGAAACATGAAGGAATATATGTGAAACATGAAGGGATATATGTGAAACATGAAGGAATATCAGTGAAACATGAAGGGATATCAGTGAAACATGAAGGGATATCAGTGAAACATGAAGGGATATATGTGAAACATGAAAGGATATATGTGAAACATGTAGGGATATAGGTGAAACATGAAGAGATATCAGTGAAACATGAAGGGATATCAGTGAAGCATGAAGGGATATCAGTGAAACATGAAGGAATATATGTGAAACATGAAGGGATATCAGTGAAACATGTAGGGATATCAGTGAAACATGTAGGGATATCAGTGAAATATGAAGGGATATCAGTGAAACATGAAAGGATATCAGTGAAGCATGAAGGGATATCAGTGAAACATGAAGGAATATATGTGAAACATGAAGGGATATATGTGAAACATGAAGGGATACGATTGAAACATGAAGGGATATCAATGAAACATTAAGGGATATCAGTGAAACATGAATGGATAACAGTGAAACATGAAGGGATATCAGTGAAACATGAAGGAATATATGTGAAACATGAAGGGATATATGTGAAACATGAAGTGATATCAGTGAAACATGTAGGGATATCAGTGAAATATTAAGGGATATCAGTGAAACATGAAGAGATATCAGTGAAACATGAAGGGATATATGTGAAACATGTAGGGATATATGTGAAACATGAAGAGATATCAGTGAAACATGAAGGGATATCAGTGAAGCATGAAGGGATATCAGTGAAACATGAAGGGATATATGTGAAACATGAAGGGATATCAGTGAAACATGAAGGGATATATGTGAAACATGAAGGGATACGAGTGAAACATGAAGGGATATCAGTGAAACATGAAGGGATATCAGTGAAACATGAAGGGATATCAGTGAAACATGAAGGGATATCAGTGAAACATGAAGGAATATATGTGAAACATGAAGGGATATATGTGAAACATAAAGGGATATCAGTGAAACATGAAGGGATATCAGTGAAACATGAAGGAATATCAGTGAAACATGAAGGGATATATGTGAAATATGAAGGGATATATGTGAAACATGTAGGGATATATGTGAAACATGAAGAGATATCAGTGAAATATGAAGGGATATCAGTGAAGCATGAAGGGATATCAGTGAAACAGGAAGGAATATATGTGAAACATGAAGGGATATATGTGAAACGTGAAGGGATATCAGTGAAACATGAAGGGATATCAGTGAAGCATGAAGGGATATATGTGAAACATGTAGATATATCAGTGAAACATGAAGGGATATATGTGAAACATGTAGATATATCAGTGAAACATGAAGGGATATCAGTGAAACTTTGCGGGATATCATCATAGGCAAAAGTAACACACTAATGAACTTAAAATACAAATAAAGTTAGTTACATACAAATCCTTTACTGGACGTTGCATTGCAACCCCAGCATCTCTTGGCTGTTTGCGATATACTACGCAATTTTAAGTTCAGTAATTTACTACTGCTTTCTGAACGACAGACGACTCTTACGATTGAAATCAACGCAAAGCGGTGGTCTGTTTCCAAATCGTTGAAATCTGATCACTATTCCTTAGGCTGCAGATGCCGACATGCTAATGATATGCTGTTTGTCCATCAAGAATGATGATGACCATTCATTTCATCCTGTGGAGTTGAAGGTGTATAGCCGTGGGTTCTAAGATGGCTGATAAGGCCTATTTTGGCTCGAAATGTCTTTGACAATGTGGGCAAAGAATGCTTGACGTCTCTGGAGGAGGATTTCCTGCAGTAGTTTTTCTGTCCTGCCTTTTCTTCACAGCTCTTGCAGTCCTGGTTGCCTCACATATGACTGCACCTTTGCTTAATAATGCAAGATACGAATTTCGGTCTCTGGCTGCAGCCTCCAAGGTGTCATGATGAATTCCAAAAGCATTCAGTGAAATTTTCAGAGTGTCTTTAAAGCGTTTCCTCTGGCCACCCTGGGAGTGTTTACCACAACGCAGTTCGCTGTAAAAAATTCGTTTAGGGAGCCTGTGATTTGGCATGCGAGTCAAGTGACCAGCCCAACGAATCTGATTCTTCATCAGTATAGTGTGGATACTTGGCATGGATGCTCTTTCTAGGACTTCAGTGTCTGGAATCTTGTCTTGCCATTTAATCTTCACTAGCTTCCTTAGGCAGACTGTGTGGAAGTGGTTTAATTTCCTAGCGTGTCGCTGATAAACAGTCCAGGTTTCACAAGCATATAGCAGTGTTGATAGTACGACTGCTTTGTAGACTTTTAGCTTTGTTTGCAGGCTTATTCCAGTTCTGTCCCATACATTCTTGTACAGTCTGCCAAAGGCCGCACTGGCCTTGGAGATTCTAGCATTCACTTCGTCATCAATTGTGGCAGCTTGTGACACAATGCTGCCAAGATAGGTGAATTTGTCCACAACACTTAGTCTATGATAATTCACTTTGATATTCGGCACAGTGTGATTATTCCCTGGAGCTGGCTGGTACATAACTACAGTCTTCTCCAAGTTGATATTGAGCCCAAAGTTGGCACAGGCATGTGAGAAAGCTGAGACATTATGTTGCATGTCCGCCTCTGAGTTGACGTATAGAGCGCAATCATCAGCAAACAGGAGCTCTCTGACGGTGTCGCTGTTAATTTTGGTTTTAGCTTTTAGCCTTCTGAGATTGAATAACTTTCCATCCATACGGTAGTTGATGTCTATTCCAATGTCGTCGTTCTCGAAGGCATTCATAAACATGGCTAAAAACATGAGGCTGAACAGTGTTGGTGCCAGGACACAACCTTGCTTCACTCCTTTGGTGACAGGAAAGGGTTCAGACAGTTCACCATTTTCCTGTACTCTTGCCTGCATGCCGTCATGAAATAGCCGCACTATTTGGACAAACCTTCGTGGACAGCCATACTTTGCCATAATCTTCCACAGTCCTTCTCTGCTGACTGTGTCAAAAGCCTTGGTAAGGTCAATGAAAGTGGAGAGCATTTCGCAGTTCTGTTCCTGACATTTCTCTTGCAGCTGCCTTGCAGCGAAAATCATGTCAACAGTTCCACGTTCTTTTCTGAAGCCACATTGACTCTCAGGAAGAAGACCTTGATCGAGATGGGCTGTGAGGCGATTGAGAAGAATTCTGGCGAGTATCTTCCCTGCAATTGAAAGCAAGGAGATGCCTCGGTGGTTGTCACAGGATTGGCGGTTCCCTTTACGTTTGTAAAGGTGGACTATTGATGCGTCCTTGAAATCTTGTGGCACGGTCTCGTTCACCCATATGTTTGTAAAGACTTGGTGAAGCTGCTCTGTTAGGACCGGCCCACCTGCCTTGTATATCTCTGCTGGGATGGAGTCAAGACCAGGTGCCTTGCTGCTGGAGAGTTGCTGGATGGCTTTGTTTTCTTCCACTATGGTTGGCAGGTCATCAAGTGTCTCATTGGTGGGAACTTGAGGAAGGCAATTGATGGTTTCATCATCGAAGAAGGAAGTTGCATTTAAGATTTTGCTGAAATGCTCTGCCCAGCGTTGAAGGATTTCTTTCTTATCGGTGACCAATGTTCCCCCATCTGCACTGAGGAGGGGAACTATGCCTGGTGATGTAGGACCATAGACCGCTTTCAGTGAGTCGTAGAAGTTTTTCATATCATGTCTGTCAGCGAAGCCCTGAATTTCATCAGCTTTGCTGCTCAGCCAGGAGTCCCGCATGTGCCGAAGTTTCTGCTGCACTACTCTCTGAATGTTCTTGAAAGCATCTTTTTTTTTTTATGTTGACTTTGGTTCATTCAGATGTGCCTGGAGGAGAAGATGTTTCTCGGCCAGCAATTGGTTGATGTCTTCGGAATTTTCATCAAACCAGTCTTTATGCTTTCGGGGGGCTGGGCCCAGGATTTCCATAGCAGTGTTGTAAATTATGTCCTTTAGGGCTCTCCATTCTGTTTCTGTATCCTGTTTAGCTGCAGCATTGGACTTGAGGCGGTCTTCCAGCATATTTTCAAACGACTGCTGCATTTTCTTGCTGTTTAGGCGGGTGACATTTAGCTTTTTTTCCATTTTCGCCCCTTGAGGACGCCTTGGTGGCCTGATGTGAATGTTTATTTTCGAGACAATGAGACGATGGTCTGTCCAACATTCGGCACCACACATGGATTTTGTCACTCGAACGTCTTGTCTGTCACTCCTCCTGACGATGACATAGTCAATGAGGTGCCAGTGTTTCGAGCGAGGGTGCATCCACGATGTCCTATTTCTCATGGGGAGACGGAAAATTGTGTTCGTAATCAGGAGATCATGTTCGGCACATGTCTGAAGGAGGCGGAGTCCATTGCTGTTACAATTTCCGACTCCATACTTTCCAATAATGCCACTCCAAGAGGTGGTGTCCGTGCCTACTATGGCATTGAAATCCCCAAGGAGTATAAGTTTGTCTCCTTTGGGAACAGATGTTAATACATTGTGCAGGTCCTCATATAACTTGTTCTTGACATCATCTTCGTTGGTCATAACTGGTGCGTAGACACTCACAATGGTTGCATGCTTCCTTCCATTCAGCAGGGGCAACTTTATGGTCATGAGTCTGTCGTTTATAGCCTTTGGAAATCCGGCTAATTTGCCGACCAGGGCCGACTTAATGGCAAATCCCACACCGGATTTGCGTATTTCCTCGCTTTTCCTTCCACTCCAGAAAAATGTGTAGCCAGCACCTATTTCACAGATTTGACCTTTTTCTGCAAGTCGTGTCTCGCTCAAGGCTGCAATGTCGATTTTGTACCTGCCCAGCTCTCTCCCAATCAGTGCTGTTCGTCTCTCTGGACCCGACGCGCCGTCTCTGTCAAGTAGGGTGCGTACATTCCAAGTTCCAATTGTTAAAGGAATATGGTTTACTCTTTTAGCTTTGCTTGTTTTATCTTTCTTTGTATGTCGACCGCAGTTAGGGTACACACCAACCGCGGCTAGCTGGTTCGGTAGTGATGGAGCAGACAATGTTTAGGGCACCTTTTCTAGCCCCTTCCTCTTGCTATGGAGGTGAGCAGAGTGTTCCTATAGAGGGCTGCTCTGTCGCTCAGGGGGCTGCTGAATCCCACTGCTGCTCCGGTCAGTAGAAGACGACCATATGGCCTGAGCCGCCTGTGTGCAGGTCTGCGACTACGGCTGCCAGCGTACCCACGCCTGCCGCTTCGCCGCTCGCCCATCGGCACAGGGCTTGAAGGTGATATATGACGTTGGATGAAGAATGACTTGCGCGATGACTTGGATTAAAGTGAGGAAGAGTTGCGCAATTCGTAGACCTCACTCTCTCGCCTGAGTCCATCTGAGTCCAGTGGCAAGACAAGTCGAGACGACTGGAGACGAATACAGGTGCAGTGGATGACCAGGGCGCTCTACGTGCCTTGCCGTGCTCATTACGTTCCACAATACTTTGCAGGTAGACGCCGTCTTGCCCGTTGAATCAGGAATGATTTCTTCCGCGCAGTCTGCCGAATCCTGTCTTCACATGCTGGGTAGGCATACCCTAGTTTACCTCTTGGTTTGACACCAAATCGGATACCCATGCCTGGTTTAGCCAGCCTCTCACAGCTGTTGCCCGGGGGGTGGCCGCTGTCGCATGCTGACAGCTACTAGGAGCCACAGGCACGAGCTGGGTGTCAGACTTGGACCAGTGGGGGATGGGTCCTGAAAAGGACATGAGAGTCATCCTTACCAAAGGTGCTACCAATGCCTGACACCCCGATGCTAATGATATGCTAATCAACGAATATTAGTTATGACATTCAAATATAGAAACAAACAAGCCGAAATATATTTTCATCCGGTTATACAATATGGAAGTTGAACATGATTTCAACTATAAGAAAGAGATAAACATCATTTTTGTGTTTGGTCATGTGAATTCCAGTTGACACACATAATATAAACAATTCAAGTTAGACTGACGGCACTGGCTTGATAGCTTAAATAAATAGAGGGATAACTGAAACAAAGTGATGCAAAGTGCAGGCATGAATCATTGGCTTGGTTAGAAAACCAAAATAGAAATGGTGGTAATATTACGTAAGCGTGAAAGCAGGCATGAGAAAATGGCGAAAATATACAATAGATTCTTGACAACGTGATACAACCAAGAGTTCCTGCATGGTACGTACAACCAACTTTAATTTTTGAATTGATATTTTCACAATAAATTACATAATAAAACTTCCACAGCGAGATTTCTCTTGAAATTATAAAAGAAAACTCCCCCACAGTACATGCAACCAATTGTGATCTGTATACATGAATCCTGGACAATTAGTAAACAAGCAAGAAAATTGCACCAAGCTACATACAGACACGCTTTGAACATAATATTAAAAGCCAAAGTGAATTATTTACATGTTTGGACAGAACAAGCCAAAATGGACATTTCAACCAGATATCAGAAGGATCTAGTTAATATTTTGTTATCTTGAGACGATACAAGTTAAAACAATTTGTAAGAACTGGTGGTACAAGTGGAAATATAACATAAGGGGATGGACGAACATCAGTCTGACAGAATGTACGATCAAGGCGAGAGACAGGCAGTGTTGGAGATCCATTGCAGCTAGCCTTCATTGTGAAGGTGACACCTGATTGATTGATTGATTGATTGATTGATTGATTGATTGATTGATTGATTGATTGATTGATTGATTGATAAGAACTGGTAAGAACAAAGCAAAAAGAGCTATACTAAAACCGTGAGAAATTGTTCCTGGATGTCTTTTATCATAGAATATCTTATGGATACATTGTGCTAGATAGTGGGAACGTGATACCTCCATATTATGGGTAGACAATGTGTTGTCTCACACCTCATTTACCTCTCGCCAGATGTTCGTTAGCCTTTCTGATTTTTTTTGTTGAGAATATGAGTCACCGGAAAGTTAACATATAGAAAGATATATACGTAAACAATAAAATATCTCCTACCCTAATGGTGCGTTCATAAATAATTAATTACAAACAAAATATTTCTGGGAGATCTGCTGACAAAGCCAATATACTTATCTGTCAAATCAGAAAGAGACCATAGATACATCTAAATATTTGATAAAGGTTCTATATGTTCATGATTTGTATTAACCCGACAAGCCAACCATATTTCATGTTATGCTATTTGATAATATAAAATATGTGGTATTTCAGTTCAGTTATTAGTTATCAGCTGGGGTATCTTCATTGCAACAGGTCCATAGGTGCTCAGATCCTCCCCCACACCCCACACCCCCACCCCCAGCATAAACATCAGCGCTCGATGGCTAACAGTGCCAGTTCTGTGTTGGTTAACGACGCACCTCGTTTTCCCGATGTACCTCTCGTGTATGGCCGTGCCAATTCTTACTCCTAACTCTTTCCTCCTGGACAGCGATGTGGATTCACTGACGTCAAAGTCTTCTGTTCTCGACATGTCTTTAAGGACGTTAATAACATCGGCACGATCCATGGGCTGGCCATCTGCAGGGGGTGCAGAGCCAGCCAGTTTATCAGCTCGTTCATTTCCCTCGACTCCCGCATGTCCCGGGACAAAGATGAAGGTGACTTTACGAACAACAGACTTTCTCAGCGACTCAGTCCACTGTCTACATACAGATCCAGCTTCGACCTTCCGAATCATGTTCATTAAATAACTTAGTACACATACGTTGGTATAATGCTGTGCTTCTAGCCATAGGAAAGCCTGTGTTACTGCCATCACCTCCATTGTCATGCTGCTCGTGGGCATAGTGTAGGCACCACTGAATTCTTGGACGGTTCGGCCCGCTGAACGGACAGTAAATGCCAATGCACTTCTCTGCTTCTTTACAACAGATCCATCTGTATAGATAAGCACTTGGGGGTTGTCTGCGTGTTCATTGATGAGCGCGTTGACCTCTGCATTGACAGTGACATGATTCTGTTCTCTGCACCGTCTGTAAAGTGTGATAATGCAGGAGAAGGTGCACTTAAAAGCTGGAGGCACAGGCACCCATTCCTTGCCGGGGTTGATACTGGTAGGACTGCAGACCTGTCAGATGATATCCTCCGCCCGACCCATCCATGACTTGCCCCTCTTTAGCCTGTTGCCATTTTCTCTGAATATATCTTCATGCAGAGGGTGCTGCTCATCCGCACTTATTTTCAAGTATGCAAGAGCTCTCCAGATCTTGATCCTGTGTTCCATTGTCGGGAAGGCAAGGAGGTATCTCATTGCTACACAGCTGGTGTCTCTCGTGCAGCCCAAAATGATGCGCATGGCTTCGTTTTGTATCTTTTCAAGTCTTCCAATCTGTGTAGGGCTGACAGTGAGGATGGCCAGGGCATACTCGAAGGGTGAAGCACTAGTCCCTGGAATAGAAGTATTAGCAGTCTTTGCTCGATATTGGCAGTCACCACGACTCTCATTGCTGACAAACCTTTTCGATCTTTCGTTATGGCATAATCGACAAGATCTCTGAAAGACAGGCTACGATCAAGCCTCACGCCAAGTATGTCATCGACTGGGTTCTACTCAAAATTCCCCCATCCATTCTCACTGCCGGCAGGTCTGTGTTCACAATATGGTTGTTTAGGGAGAACCATGTAACCGATGCCTTTGCAAGGTTGACAATGGCACTGGCATCCGCACACCATGAGGAAATTCGATCTAGTTCGCCCTGCATATCATTGGCAACCGCCTGTCTATCTCGACCCTGTCGATACACGAGAATGTCATCAGCAAATGACAGAATCCTACCCCTCCCGTCCACCTGTTGTTCAGTGATCGGCACCGTATACACGTTGAATAGTACTGGTGAACCCTGCGGCAATCCTTGACATATCGTTATCGGCTCAGAAGACCAACTCCCACATCTTAGCACCACCTTCATTTGGAGTAGGCTTGCAGCTACCCATCGTACAAGGTGAGGGGACACTTTCAGTCTGAGAAGGGCTTGCATCAAGTGCTCGAAGGATACTTTAATGTATGCTCCCTCTAAGTCTATTGGCCGCCGCACATGTCTCTTCTCTGACCTGAAATACTTCGTAAACATCTTGAGCAAAGACTGCCGCATTCAGCCATGACTCTTTATTACGTCTGTATCCTCCAAGTGTGAGCAGGAAGCAGCCAAGTTGTTCCAAGTCTTAAGCAAGCCTGTGTCCTACAATTTTCTCCAGTAGCTTGCCAGCAGTATTCTGCATCGTAACGATTCTGTAGCCTCTTATCTTGGAATGGTCTTTGTTCGGTTTTGGCAGCGGCAGCAAGTAGCTATGTAGCCATTCCTCTTTGATCTGACCCCTCTGGATACTGGTGTTGAATTCTCTGGCCTGTTCTTCCATGTCATCATCTGACATCACCAGTAGGTCACGATATCTATTGCCGTCTGGGCCTGGGGCGGTGTTAGGTGATTTCTTGAGCATTGCACGTATTGTCTCAGCTGTGATTATGTATTCTTCGTCTGTCCCGACCCCATCGCACAACTGAGAGAGTGTCGTTGTGGTCCTCTGTCTGGCGGGCTCGTCTTTCTAGTCAGTCTGCTCTATGTAGCGTGCAAGAAGGGCCTTACCTTTATCCATGTGAGGTCTGTGCCTTGAAAGTCTGGAATACCCCTATGTTGTGCCGCACAGTTCATGCTCTTATGGAGGCGCCAAAATGTCGTAAGAGATCGCTCGGAGCACACCTTCCTGCAGAACTCGCCCCATTTCTCGGCCTTGGCCTGTTTGGCGCAGGATTTGAATAAAGTCATCGTTCTATGGACCTCAGTCTTCAGGTTCGCCAACTCACCCTGTGGCATGTTAGCCTTTCTGGCTTTTTGCCAGTCTTTGACAGCCTGCCTCTTTCCCAGCCATGCTTTCTCGACCTCTCCATTCCATGTGGTATTTATCCCGGTCAGTCGTTCATAACGCTATCTAATTTAATATATCATTTACAAAATGCATACACACATTTGAATACCTGTGTTAAATAAATGTCAAAAACAAACAAACCAACTAAGACCGGTAGCAGGAAACTTGGCTGGGTATGTAAAGTGCTAGAACCATAACATTTGTGTAGACCTGGGTGTCGATGGAATACCTAGCTAAACTTTCATTCCGTAGCGAACGACAAAAGCTTTTGTTCAACCCTTGTCCTACAGCGCTCATGTCATGTCAGCCCTTGCATCAATGTGCCCCCTGTGTTACATAAGAAAATTAAAACTCCATTGGACAAAAACGATCACAAACAGATCGATTCAACAAGAATTCAGTACTTAAGAAGAGTGGTGTGACCGCAAGTACAACTGATGAAAATCACATCTTTTGTGGAGGTCAACATGGCCGAATGGATAAGAGCGCTAGTTCTAAGACATCCGGTGTGCTGATACCGAAGTAGCGGGTTCAAACTCTACATCGGTCAGTTGGACTAAAATGTTGACTTCTCGTCCTTGACTTGGGGACGTAAATTACAAGTATCTCAGAAGTCGGAGAGGGTTCGCCTGATGGCGAGGGACCCTGGAAATAGGGAAAGCTAATCCACAACCACAAATTCATCCAATACACTGGAAGTAATAGCACGTGTATGGACGTTGCTTGATTTCAAAGCTAGCTCACGCAAATAAAAATCTCTCTCCCCCCCCCCCCCCCCAAACAAAAAAATACGGACATTCCCCCACAGCACCCACTATTTTCCTGACTTGACAACGTCAGACGAATGCCACCCGAACATGAACAAAACAAACAGCTCGAAAAGAATCATTTGGCAGTGATGAAAGGTCACAATGGCATATAATAACTGGTTTGATTGTTTTATTTTTTAAACTATTATGTTCTTTTCCCAAAATCTTGTCAAGTCAAAGCAGAGACGCCATTAGTGTGTGCCATTTCAGGTGGTGTATACAATGAAAAAGTAAAAACGCCATACACAATTTTGTAATGTGGACACGAACAATAGACTGCACAGTTTATTATCTGGCAAATTTACAACGCGCTGTCAGTACTTAGTCTGATATGACTGAGTTATCGCATGACACCGTAAACGGTACTATTTGCTTTCATTTAGTACCGAATTGTGTTCGGTGCTCACCAAACCCAATACCCCATATTGTGTCAACCGGCTTATTGCGGAGGAGCATAAATGGAAGGGTACAAGCTTTATCCAAGTGCGAGGAAACGGAACCTAAACTAAATGTCATGGCAGAGCAGACCAAGATCTAAGCCTTTGACCGCAACTGGTCTAGTATTGAAGTTCTGACAGTCGGACAGTTAGAGCATTGTATTGCTAATCCAGCAACTTCTGCAGCTTGTCCTGTTCCAGGCATAATCGTGTTTATTTTCCCCTGGAGTAAACTATGCAGGCCGAGAGAGGGATCATGCTGCATAAGCTACGCGTGGTCTCTACAATTCAGCCCAAACTTTATGCTGTCGAGAGGTGTAACTCCATCCCTGGTCCCCTGTATGGGCTGTAGTTAATTTGCTTTTTTTCAAACACCATGGAATAAACAAGGTGTGAACTGCGCTTGGCCCTGCAGCCAGCAAGGTTAGGATCGGCTAGCCTCTCTCCACCCATCCATCCATCCATCATGTTCCATTCCGGTAAGAGTGAGCAGTCATGTTCTGCCATATCACTCGATCACCAGAGTCGTGAATCAGCTCCGTGTTCCTGTCTCGATCATGCCATGTGGCCAAGCCATCCAGGTATTTACTTCTCGGTCTTCCCCTTGGTGTCTTCCTTTCGATCTTGCCAGTTGTCACCAAGTTCTGCAAGTCATTTCTTCACATAACATGCCCAAAAAATTGTGACTGTCTACGTCTAATGACTCTAATCAGTTTACGATCTTCATTTGTTTCTTGAACGACTTGTTCATTGGTTTTTCTGTCGTCCATGGTATTCTTTGCAATTTCCTCAGAAACCACATTTCTGCAGCCATCAGCTGTTTTTCAGCTTGACTACTTATTGTCCACGCTTCAAATCCATACAAAAGTATAGGTTCTATGTAGCACCTCAATACTCTTTTTCTCGTTTCAATTGATATCATTTTATTGGTCATTATGTTTTTCATCTTGCAAAAGGCTATCTTCTCAATGGCAATTCTTGTTCTAATCTCTTCAAGGCATCTCCCATCAGATGTTATGACTGTGCCGAGATAACAGTATCGATTCACTTGTTTAAGAATATGCCCATCTACTCGAATATCACATTGTGATATTTCCTTCTTCCCAGTGACGACCATAATCTGCCTCTCTCAGGAGGTGTGAAAAGTGACAATTAGTAGCCTGCCGATGACCCACAGACTACACAAGTCAACCCCACCAGTGTAGACTGGGAAACCATGACCGCGAAGTCATTGGCCTACGGATTGCTCGTCAGGGGCGACGGACTCCCCTTGGTAAGATTTTTTTCGTCATAAACCTGCGACTGGTCTCTCATGCCGGCAGGGATTATTTTTTCCTGCTCGAAGAAAACATACTAAGCATAAACTGACCTAAACCGTAACGAGCCCGGCAATGTTGAAGGAAAACGAGGCAGATCAGCGATTATAAAAATAGTTACACTGAAAATCTGCGGTTTTAATCTAAAGTTACTCTAGGGACAACAGCATGATGTATGTTGTTTGTGACCTCGATGTTGGATTAGGTTTAAGAAGAATAACTGATAGAAACAATGGAAAAGAGGAAAATTAGACTGATGGGAATAGCGGACACCAGAATAAAAGGGAGGGGATGCAAGGAGTTCCACCACATTTATATGTTCGTCCACACCGAAGTGGAACAACAAGAAAGGGCAACGCACGGTGTAGGAATAGTCACTGAACCAGGGCAAACAAAAAGAATAATAGCAATAAAATATATATAAGAAGGAATTATAACAGTGAGAATAACAGAACAGCAATTACGACATATGTACCAATATATGAACCATATAAAACAAACAACAATTATCAAGATTGTGAGGAGTTCTTCAAAGACATTCACGATGTACTTAATAAAATAAAGAAGTAATCCAACAACATAGTTATGGGAGAGTTCAACGCAAGACTATGGCATAACAGAACGGACATAGAGAACGTCTTGGAGCATTCGGAGACCAACACAATGAAAGAAATTATAATGGAAGCAGATCGACAGAGCTATGCACTCAACACGACCTCTTTATAAAAACACATTTCTTTTAAGACATGTTTTTTTTTTTATTTTATTTTAATTTTGCATATCCTTTTACAGAATACCGCTGTCAACATCAGCATCTTCCAGCTGATTGTTGATTTCTTAGCAAGATTACGCTCAGTAGTTTGCCATTGCTTTCTGGGCGACGGCTCCATAATCTCACAAATCACTGGCGCGACTCGAACTGCTTCCAATTCTCGTGCTCTCACGTCAACCACGAGAGTATTCGGGGTTACGGAGAAAGCTGCAAACTTCTCGACCAGGGAGATCGGCCTTTTAATGCAAAGAATATGGGAGTCTCTGTGGCGAAGTGGTCAAGCCGTTTGACTCGTGCTCCGAAGGTTGTGGGTTCGATTCCGGGCCGCACCCTTCGGTTTACGAGTTAAATGTTTCGGAGACTCCTGTGGGTCGTCGCTAAAAGCTACGGAGTTCGTGCTTTGTGCGACGCTTTCCGTGCTGCGGAAAGAGACCGAGCCATATGGGATAAAACCCGGTGCAATGAAGTCGACCCTGTCGACTTTTAAGCGACTTTTTTAATGCAAAGACTCACAAATGTACACCTGGTATAATTGGAACGATCTAGACATCCAAAGTCTAATTGATTTTATATTAACAAGAGTAGGTCAGCAAGGCCGAGTGGATAAGAATGCGTGTTCGGTGTGCTGATGCCGAGGTAAGGGGTTAAACCCCTACACTGGATAGCAAGTCTAAAATGTTGACCTATCGTCCTTGACTTGGGGACGTAAATTACAAGTACCTCTGAAGTCGGAGTGGGTTCGCTTGATGGTGAGGGACACAGTTAATAGATAAAAGCTAATCCACACGCAAACTTTAGTCCAGCACTACTAGAAGTAGTATGTATGGATTACGCTTGAGTTCAAAGCGAATCAGAGCAAGAAAAAAAAAAAAAAAAAACAATTAAAATTTAAAAAACAAACATATTAACAAGAAACAACAGAAAGAGAAATATATCCGATGCAATGGCAGTGCCCAACTTAGGTATGAAAACACACCACAAAGCAGTCATTACCACAATAAGAACCAATATGAAATGAAAGGAAAATAATACCATGCGAATTACTAATCTTAAGAAATCTCAAAGACAAGACAGTGAGGGAAAATTATGAGAAAGAATTAAATAAAAACTTTGTAAAACTACCTATGGAAAGAAAATCAGTGGAAGAAGAATGGAAGATGTTCAAATCAAGTATTTTAAACACTGCAAAAATAACACGTGGAACCAAAGAGCTACGTAAGAGCGAAGAGCTAAGAAGATTATAAATAGAGCTAGAGAAGAGGAAAGTAACATAGCGATCTAGGAAAGCAGACAAAAGGGACACAAACACTATAAATAGTTCTCTAACGGGACACACTCGTGTCAACAAGGAGGTCAATGAGTGTACGTGAGCTGGGGTTACCCAAGAGACTGGGAAACCCGCGACCATGCAACACTGGTTACTCTAACCTAGTGACCAGCGTGCTGGAACTCCAAGCACGCAAACTAGCGGATGCACGGAGAGCCAATTACTCGTGGCTGAACACGCCACAGAGCGAGAGATCAGACTTGGACTCGACGGCGTAGGCGACGGACTGTATATCCGCTGTGAATACTTTATTGCTAAGAAGGACAGTATCAATAGTTAGAACTTAAGCTTAGCTTCAGTAGTTATTATTATCAACATCATCTCCTCATTACATCTTTATAACATACTATGATGTTTAATACCAATGTGGTATTCCGCTCGTGGAGCTCATGTACTATCAGCTCCAAATAAAATGTATCCTTTTTCATACGGTACGAATTGTCATTTTCGTTTGGTGCAAAAGTAGGGAATCCTTGTATGCCTGTCGCAAGTGAGTTGTTGATAGGCAGGATACCATTTGGTGTCAGAAGGTGGGGCTTGAACCACCTTCAAGCACTTTAATCAACCATTTTCCCACATAAATTCGGAAATTCTACAAAATGTTAATGATGTTATTTGTGTAAATTCTTTTGATGGAAATGTGTGAAATATAAACTGTGATTGTGTCCAAATTGCAAACATGTATCGAAATTACAAATTTAACTACCATTTGTGAAACATTTCTTGTGATACAGTCATAATGTCAACATTCATCACATTCACGTATGTACTTGTGCAAAAGCAAATTCTTTTTGCACAAGAGAAATAAATTAGAGGTTAAGCTAAAGTCATACACCGCAGCTCAGTCAGAGACGATAGAAAGTGAAGACAAGATGACATTAACATTCATTTGACGATTCATCTTACAATTCATTGACGATCATATATACTATCATAACATTCATATAATTTACATCATTCATCATGATTTATATCACATTTGCAACTTACCAACCGCATAAACTGTGTTGTGTAAATTGATAACAACCATGTATTGTATATTACATACATTTTTCTAAAATGTTGATGCTCTATTAAACAGAGACATCAGTTGTACAAGCAAGTCTATCAGTTTTGTGTACGAAAGACAACGGTGGAACATCCCGAGTGCCGTATTTTTCAACAGATTAGATGAGTATATTTTCCACTAATTTTGATAACCACCGTTAACCATGCATCTTGTTTTTCAGTGAAGATTGTAAATATCTAACACATAATAACTGTAAAATTATATTGTAAAGATTATATTGATATCAGTGGTGAACTAACATAAAGCCATACAATGTCATCATTAAATGACTGCATCCAGGCTGGCAAAGAACTAGGCCATACTGGAGAGAAATTAGAGAAATGGGCAGAACAGAAATACAAAGAAGAAACAGAAAAAGAGAGAGATGAAAGAGCATTAGAAAGACAGAATCAGAAAGAGATGAGGGAGTTAGAAGAAGCTACCAAACATAAACAATTAGAGTTAGATCATGCCACAAAGCAAAAGGAAATAGAGGTAGAGTCACAAACTAAGTTAAAAATGAAAGAGATGGAAATTGACTCAAACATCCAGATAGCCTCTACGAAACAGAAGAGTCAGGAAGAGCAAAATAAATTTTCCAAATATAAGGGGATCGTCAAGCCCTTCAGTCAAGGCGATTCGATCTCAGCATGGACTGAGGATATAGAATTCCAGCTCAAAAGTCAGAAAATACCATTAGAAGATTGGGCTATGATCTATATGGGAAACCTCAGTGGGGAGCCCTTAAAAGTTATCGAGTCGATACCAAAAGAACTAAGAAGTAACTATCAATATATCCATGATAGGATTATGCAGCATTTTCTACTCGATGCTCCTGGATATCAGATCCAGTACTCACAAATAAAACCAAAGCCAACCGAAACGTTCTTAGACTATGTATCAAATGTTAAGAGTAAATTCAGTAAATGGCTTAAGTCGGCAAAAGTAGGTAAGAATTTTGATAGATTACAGGATTTAATGGTGATGGATACAGTCATATCCACACAGTGCCTACTCCCTTTGCAAAGTTCCTTCAACAAGCAGACATTGAATCTCTTGAACAACTTGAAAAACGGGGTTCAGCTTATTTTTCTTCAAACTGCGACATATTTAAAACATCTTTACATGATACTGACATTACTGCTTTTGCTAAAAACGTACCAAGCAGGCCTTACAACCAAAAAGGGTATCAGAAGAAAGAAAAACCCTATCAAAAGCCACCACAGTGTGGATACTGCAAATTATTCCATCCGCAGTACTCGATGTGTGATAAAAGTCCCTCGTACCCTGCGCATCTAGAAATGATGATGAAAAAGCAGGAAAACAAACGAAACTCATACAAACGTGCGGTTAAATGCTTCTTCTGTTCATCTTATGGCCACTATTCTTCAAGATGTTTGGGCAGGCAAAGAATGAAGGCTAGCAATGCTTTACTCATAGATACATCATCTGATGATGAGAGTGTAGTTGATTCTGAGCTCAAAAATGTATTACCATTCAATGAGTGTGAGGGTGTGGCTGTAGTTACTGATATGTTAGACTTTAATAAATGTGACACGTGTCACCAGTTTCATGCGGACGGGAAACTCAAATGTGGTCTTGTTATACCATGTTCCAACGAAGATGCTAATTCAGCTGTAGCCTCCAGAGGTAATCTAAAGTTCCACGATGCACTTGTCCACGAACAACCATGCCAATGTTTACTTGATAGCGGAAGCACTTTACTCGGGGTAAGAAGAGAGCTAGTTAACCCAGAGGATTATACGGGTGAGTTTGTTAAATGCCGCACTTTCTCTGGTAACATTGAGAAATACCCGCTAGCAAAAATCCGCATAAACACCCCGTTCCTTTCCGGCACATTTACGTGAGCGATTTTGCAGAATCCCTGTACTGACCTAATTTTGGGTTGCTTGCCATCATTAAAACAATGTACTGATGACGAAATATTAGCCTGGAAACAAACAAACACGGCTAATGCTGTAACTAGGTAAGAGACCCAAACACATTATACTGACCTACAAAATGAAATGTTACAGTTGTTAACACCCAGCGGTGCTAGCAACAATACCACTCGACAAGAGTTTATCGATGCACAACGCACCGATCAAACTATCGCACCTTATTTTAAATTGTTAGGTGAGCGATCGAAAGTAACTAAAAATGCATCTTGGTATTTCAAAATGCATAATGGAATTCTCATGCGTTATTATACCACCAATAACCATGAAATTCAGCAGACGGTGTTACCTTTAAAACACCGACAAAATGTGCTAAAGATTGCGCATGATTCACCGTTTGCTGGACTTTGGCCTATGACAAAGCAAGAGCCAGAATTTTGTCAAATTTCTATTGGCCTAAGTTTTGTAACGATATTAAATCTTTTTGTCGGTCATGTACCATTTGTCAACATTTAGTGAGAAAGGGAAAGCATGTAACAGCCGAGGTTCAACGTTCAATATTGGCCTCTAGGCCATTCGAAGGTGTAGCGGTGGATATTGTTGGACCCCTGAATCAGGTGTCGAACAAAGGTAACCGGTTCATACTAACCCTCGTGGATCTTTGTACAAGGTGGATCGAAGCGGTGCCACTAAAATACATTACCTCCAAAGATGTGGCGAATGTATTTTTACATCTATTTTGTCGATTTGGATTTCCTCGAACCATTTTATCCGACCGAGGAACTCAGTTTATTTCGGCTGCCACGCAAGCCCTAACAAAATTGCTAGGAATAGAACAGCATTTCAGTAGCCCCTACCACCCGGCCAGCAACGGGATCATAGAAAAAATTAACGGGGATCTAACATATATGATGACAATGGTAACAGCAGAGAAGCCATCTGATTGGGATACTCTATTACCAGCGGTGCTGTTTGCCTATCGAGAAATTCCGCACTCAAGTACGGGTTTCTCACCTTTCGAGTTAGTTTATGGGGCGAACCCTCATGGACCCCTAACAATCTACCATCAGCTAGTCACTAGCTCAGTAGAGAATCCAACCTCAGTAACACCATACGAGATGGTAACAGATACACGCGATAAAATTAGGAAGGCGTGTGTAATAGCCAAATCATCTTTGGAGAGAAAAGGCCAGATGTACCGAGATTATGCAAATAAGGGTGCCAAAACCCTACACCTTGAACCCAATCAAGAGGTGCTACATTTAATACCAGATAAACGTAACTTGTTACTAACGTCATGGCAAGGGCCATTCAAAGTTGAACGAAAGATATCAGATGTCGATTATGAAATATCGATAAACCGAAAATTAAAGATATTTCATATCAACATGCTGAAGCCTTATTTCTTACGACAAGGACTGATGACAGACGAACAGAATGCACCTACACCAAGCAACCGGACGACAGACTACACAACACAACTACACTAGGTAGGGCGACAGAGGACGACGACATCGCAAACATACCTAGTCAGCAAACAGAACACACAGTTAGTACAACGACAGTACTTAATCAGACAGATGACGATGGAATAGAATTACCAGTCCCGACAGTAGACACGACTGGGACAATTGATAGCATACGGTTAGAACAGAAACTCACAGACGAGAAACGACGACAAATCATAGAGCTAATAACGGAGTACATGGACATTTTTTACGACATCCCAGGTAGAACGGACAGGATAGAACACTCCATTATTCTGATTGACAACACCCCTATCAAATGCCGACCTTATTCCATCCCATTAAATTACAGGGAAAGTCTCGACAAGGAACTTCTAAATCTTGAGTCGAGTGGAATAATTCAAAAATCACAGTCAGAATACTCTTTTCCTATCCTCCTTGTCAAGAAAAAGGACTCGACGATCCGCCTCTGTGTCGATTATCGCCGGTTAAATAACGTGACCAAAGTCGAAGCAGAGCCTATCCCATCATGTGAAGATTTTATCCTTGATATGTCAACATCACGTATCTTTTCTAAATTTGACCTTACGAAGGGATACTGGCAAGTTCCGATGCACTCATTGTCTATCCCGTTAACAGCTTTCTCAACACCTCTAGGTCTGTATGAGTGGCGTTTTCTTCCTTTCGGTCTTCGTAATGCCCCAGCCACTTTTGTCCGACTCACTAGGGGCCTTTTGCACGAAGATACGAATACTTCGACATATAATGATGACATTTGTATCCATACCGTAGACTGGACATCACACTTACAGAAACTGCGACATGTCTTCGATAGATTGCGATTATTCGGTCTTACAGTAAAACCAACCAAAGTGAAGTTGGGAATGGAGGAAATTGATTTCCTAGGCCATACTATCAGCAGAGGCCAACTTAGAACAAATGAGAGAATTGTCACCAAGATTCTCAATTTAACTATGCCAACGACCAAGAAACAGGTCCGAAGTTTGCTTGGTCTAGTTAATTATTACAGCAAATTTATACCTAATTTTGCTGAAATCACCAGCGTTTTTTTCCCTGATATTTTGAAAGCATCTGTAAAATTAAATGTTCAAGATGCACAGTTAATTGGTGCTTTGTCCAAATTACTAAACGTATGTTTAGCGTTCCACCTATTTTGCGCTTGCCTAACCAAAATCTTACGTATTTCCTTCGTACAGACGCAAGTGCTATTTCCATCTCTGGCGTCTTAGGCCAGTTCTATGGGGCAATTTTCCACCCGATAATGTATGTAAGCCGGAAAATCACTCCTGCTGAATCAAGATACTCAGCCTCTGAATTGGAAGCTTTAAGCGTGATATATTGTGTCAGGAAGCTTCAGAGATTCTTGGCGGGTACAGAGTTTGTCATTGAAACCGATAATTCGCCGCTGACGGTAATGGAGTCTGAGGTCCACCGCAATAACAGGATCTACAGAGGGTCCTTGATACTTCACTATTAAGCATTTGAAGGGAAGCATGAACTCTCTGGCTGACACATTGAGACGACCTTCTCACATTGAGATACCTGAAATACGAGAAGAGAGCGACCTTATATCACCAAAGACATTGACACTGTAATTACCTAGTGCCCTATGTGGTGATTATGAACACTATAGTGCGTTACCATCACCAGTCGCTTAAACGTGTGTAATATTAACTATGTCAGTATCAGTGAAATGAACAGACACGTTATGAGTTGTCTACACCACTACCATATATATAAACCCGTGAGTGGATCGAAGTGTTAGATGTGAACCTATACAAATCGGTAGGATACCATTTGTATGAACGTTACCCAGGATGAGAGCGTAAATCAGACTGTGTCTAGTTGAACTCTATTTTTCGACGACATTCTACAGAGGACACTGCTCCGACACCAAACCTGGATGTAATTAATTAGTTTAGTTAAATAGAAATTATATGTGATATGTATATAACATGTTTTTATAAACAGTTGCGTATAACTCCATATTTTTGTAGTGATAATAGAATTATGAATGTAGAATTACCTATATAACTTTATGTATGACATTTCAGAGTTAAAATTCACCTACATTTAGTTAAGAATTCGTTTAGTTTAACACCTACATCATATTTTCAATTGTGAAACATTACTTTAGTTTATCACCATTTAAACACATTTATGTATATATTTAGTTAATTAAAACATCACTTACAAATTAATCCCATCATTTAGGAATTTGTATCATTCCACGTACTAATAACACTTTAAGGTAACTAACCCACTTTTCCCCCAATGCGATTATTTAGTTAGATTAGTTCCTTTAGATTAATTTAGAACAGTACACCAACTTGCAATAGCTTAGTTATGTCAGTCCTTACCACAGGATTGGTAGCAAACAATCCTTGCAACCATGTATACTGTGTATAGATATGACGAGTGCAGAAATACAGCACAGTCATTTGGCTTGAAAACCTGTTTAAATTCAGCCAACTATTTAATGTATATATTTATTGTTCATCCAGTTATTATTTCTTGAACCATATTTTAATGACGAACCAATATTTTAAAACCACTGTTGAATGAAAGATGAACGAAAGATGTGTGAATGGGAGCGAGAGAATGAATTAAATAAGGATAGTGAGAGATGTAGCGGTAATTTTTTTTGTCACCGCACAGTGCGACTTGTTGTGACTTGTCTGTGTCAATCTGTGTAAATGTGTTGTTGAGATTTTTTAGCTGTGTGGTTGCTATACTTTAGTGATAAACATAGGAAACATATTTTGAGCATCTTAAAACGGGACTGTAGTCATGAATCAGCATAACACACTCGTTTGTGGCTACAATAAACCGCTTTACGGCGCTCGAAAGAGTGCATACACGTAAATTATAAACGCATACACTTATTATTAAGTTAAATACACTTTAGTTTAATAGAAAACACGCAACCAACCAGAAAAACTATCACATAAAGTTGCATACATCATTACCTGCAAAGTACGATAACTACTCTAACAGGGGACACAATAAAATCTCGAAAACCTTAGTGTAACACTTAAATATTTCTTCACAAGCGGAAGCTAAAAAGGTGAATAGTGGCACATAAAGCATGTATACTAGTTGGGGCAAATATTATATGGGAGCATGAACATTCATTGTTCATGTATTGTACTCGTAACAGAGGCAAGTTGTATGGGTTGTCAAATTTAGACAATTGGAGGACAGGTCTTATGACATAGGTTCCGGATCACACAATTCCCAGAAATATAATGACAGTTTATAGCCAACTGTACCAGTGTGGTGTGCTACTGAATTAGCCAAGTGAATTAATACAACAGTGTGATAAGGGAAAGAAGAGATCTTGTCCTATCCCCAGAAGAGAAGAAGAGAACTTACGCAGTCTTTGACAAAATTAGACATCCAATTTTTGTTGAGATTACGACTTGTGTTATCCCCACAACTTAAAAGTTTGTAACACAACACGGAGGGAAGGAGAGCCTGTCAAAGAGCTACGTAAGAGCGAAGAGCTAAGAAGATTATAAATAGAGCTAGAGAAGAGGAAAGTAACATAGCGATCTAGGAAACCAGACAGAAGGGACATAAACACTATAAATAGTTCTATAACGGGACACACTCGTGTCAACAAGGAGGTCAATGAGTGTACGTGAGCTGGGGTTACCCAAGAGACTGGGAAACCCGCATCACGAGAAGTGACCATGCAACACTGGTTACTCTAACCAAGTGACCAGCGTGCTGGAACTCCAAGCACGCAAACTAGCGGATGCACGGAGAGCCAATTACTCGTGGCTGAACACGCCACAGAGCGAGAGATCAGACTTGGGCTCGACGGCGTAGGCGACGGACTGTATATCCGCTGTGAATACTTTGTTGCTAAGAAGGACAGTATCAATAGTTAGAACTTAAGCTTAACTTCAGTAGTTATTATTATCAACATCATCTCCTCATTACATCTTTATAACATACTATGATGTTTAATACCGATGTGGTATTCCGCTCGTGGAGCTCATGTACTATCAGCTCCAAATAAAATGTATCCTTTTGCATACAGTACGAGTTGTCATTTTCGTGTGGTGCAAAAGTAGGGAATCCTTGTATGCCTGTCGCAAGTGAGTTGTTGACAAACACGTGGAACCATTAACAAACGCAAAGCACGGATAAAGAAAATAACACGTTGGTGGAAAGCAGAAGTAAAGACAGCTGTAAAAAACATAAAGGAAAAATATAAAAAGAGGGTGAAAAAAAACCAAAGAACATGATTACATCGAATATAGAATAGCTAGAAGACATGCCGGTATCCCTGGCCAAGTTGTTAAGGACGTTGTTCGTAATCCCGTATATCCATGTGGGGAAAACAGAAATTCGGCAGCAGATTGTGCCACTGGGATATGTGAGCCGGTCGTTCAGAAAGCAATGGCAAACTACTGAACGTAAAACTTGCCTACTACATCAACAACAGCAGGAAAATACTGCTTTGACTGCAAAGTTATGTAAGGGATATGCAACATTAAATTTTTAAAAAGACATGCGAATAGAATAATAAAGAGAGAAAAACAAAAAGACTGGAAGGAATATGGAGAAACCCTAAATAAATACTACAAAGCGGCAACTAGAAACTTCTACAAA
Source organism: Cepaea hortensis (assembly GCA_963921405.1). NCBI lineage: Eukaryota > Metazoa > Mollusca > Gastropoda > Stylommatophora > Helicidae > Cepaea > Cepaea hortensis. Next base: position 35,524,422 of record OY992883.1, read on the forward strand.
AAGATTAGTGCAATGAGAACCAGAGTTGAACCATTTGACCGAACTAAAATAATTAACAGCGAAATCGGAGAACCAGTAAAAGAACACAAACGAATCCTAAAATGATGGAGGCAGTACTTTGAGCAACGTCTCAACATTCCATCAGATGTCACACGAATCCAAGAAACTGACACAGATGCCACTGACGAGCTAGAACCAGACATACTGAAAGAGGAAATTAGACAAGCCATAAGATTAGCTCCCCTGAATACATCACCCGGACAAGACGAAATACCAAATGAACTAATTAAAGCAGCAAGAGAAGTAGAAACAGCATGGCTACAAAGACTATTTAACCATGTTTGGATAGAACAATAGACACCTCGAGACTATGGATGCACCATAATTATCATAATTTAGAAACATGAAGGTAGAAAAGAAACTGCACGCAATATTTTTTTTTTT